>JACEFZ010006414.1:0-185000 GCA_014155875.1 Cepaea nemoralis | reverse complement strand
GGGTGGGTGGTGTAATGTGATTCACTCATTCATTGAATAGCATGTCTCTTGCAGAACCTCGCTCCCATAACAACCGTCTGGAAAACTTATCGGTTATAAGCAAGATGTCCCGCGTCCGACACACCCATTTGGAGATCGGCCGCCATATCTTGCACCCATCTTCTCTTTGGCCTTTCTCTTCCCGCGCATATACCACTCCGTGATTGTTCTCTCCAAATGTTCATGACGTTTCAAGTGACCAATATATTTCAATTTTCTTTGTTTGATCGTCTTTAGTAGCCAACCTTCTTCAGTATTCAGATCTTGTCATATGGATCTATTTGTTCTTTTCTGTATCCAAGATATTCTTAGAATCCGTCTATAGCATTTATACTCAGAGGCGTTTAAGCGCTGTTGAGCTTGTTTAATTATTAGTAAATGTCCAGGTCTCACAGGCGTATGTTGCAATGAGAAAGATGCATGCTCTTAAAAATCTATTTTTTGTAGTTTTATCTGTCCAAATCAACAATTTATTCAGTTGTTTCAGTTTTCTATTGATTGATTGATTGATTTAGGAATCGACATCACAGCATTCGGGGCATTCCCATAAGCGATCCTTCCCCATCCTCAGCAGCCAGTGAAGAGTTCCAACACCAATAGTACCAGTAGCAATCTGATTATATGTCCGTCTCGCCTTTCCTCTGAGCGTTGAACGTCGGCCAGATCACCTTGTCACTCCTCGCTGTCTCATTCTTGCCAGACCATGGTAATCCATGTGCTCCTCCGAGGTGTGCACGAGCTTCCACAAGGCCGCAACCACGTCTGCCTTGTCAAGTATCAATACTCCACCAAGTTCTGCAGAGCCAGCCAATCTGTCCGCCTGTTCATTTCCCAGGCCACCGGCATTCCCCGGAGAAAAGATCCAGGCGATGCTTTTCACCCGTGACCCCCGAAGCGAAGCAAGCCACTCTGCACGAAACCTGCCCGTCCTCGCCCTCGTCAGCATGCTTTCTGAGTCAGTTACAATCACGATGTGTGTGTGTGTGTGTGTGTGTGTGTGTGTGTGTGTGTGTGTATGTGTGTGTGTGTCGTATTCTCCATCCAGCGGAGAGCCGCAGTGACTGCTCCACCTCCATTCTTAAGCTGGATGTTGTGGTATCATATGCGAGGCTCTCCTGCACCAAACGTCGACCATTAGTTTTCGCTATGAACCCCCAGCCACTTCTCTCACCTCTTGACACCGAACCATCTGTGTAGATAATCACATCACCGGTGTGAGCATTGTCCTGAATTAGTTGCTGGATTTCCACTTCCGTGGCCCCTGCTGGCCACTCCCTGCATTCCCGGCTTAATGTGATTATAATTCTGCACAAGTCTGACTGCTCCGCTGGCACTCTGACCCACTCCTCTCCTCGCCTAATGTTCTCCAAGGGGCACACCTGTCTGATCGTATCCTCCGCCTGAGCCATCCATGATTTCCCTCTTATCAGTCGCTGACCCTTAACTGCGTCCAGCGCTTCATGCAGTGGGTGGTCTGTGTCTGCAGCTACTCTGAGGTATGCCTTCGCCTGCATCACCTTGAGCCTACCAGCAACAGTCGGCAGACCAAGGATGTAACGCATACACACTACTGGGGTGTCTCTAGTGCATCCCAGAATGACCCGCATATCTTCGTTCTGTGTGCGCTCTAACTTCACCAGCTGACTCTCTGAGACAGTGAGCAATCCTAATCCATAATCAATTACTGAGAGGATCAAGTGCTGGTATAGTGTGAAAAGCATTCTCTGCTCTGTGTCCACTTGCAGCCATAGTTTTAAGTGCACTGAGTCCCTTTTGAGATCTTGTCACAACCGTCTCCACATGGTCCTTGAAGATAGGCTCCTGTCAAATGTGATCCCCAGATACTTCAGTTTGTTTTCTCTGCTGACATTTCTACCATCTATCGCGAGGCTTGGGACATCAGCTCTCACAATCCTGTTGTCCAGAGAGAACCAGAAAATAGCCGCCTTTTCCGGGTGGATGACAGCACTCATTTCTGTGCACCAGTCAATCACTTTATCTACTGTCGCCTGTAACTCCTGGGCTGTTTCCTCCCTATCTCTCCCCTGACTATATGCAAGAATATCATCTGCAAATGTTAGTATTCTTCCAACCCCTGGTGCTTCTAGGTTTGCAATCTTGCTCGTATACACGTTAAAGAGCACCGGTGATACTGCAGATCCCTGTGGCAGTCCCGGGGTTAAAATATGTGGCTCTGAGGTCCATGCACCCAGACGGAGAGCAACCCGACGAGAATGCAGGACGGCTGCTATCCAGTTCACCAACCAGGGATTGACCCCCTTCTCCATAAAATGTTATTCGCAGAAAATAAATTTTCAAACGCACATTAACAACAAAAAATTAACAACGCTATTGTTTCATTCGGAGCCCCTATGGTATGGCGTTTACTGTGCTGTGCTTGCCTACCAAGACAATGGTCCTGGTTAAATTCCCAGCAGAAGCATGATTATTTCCAGACAAATACGGCACTCAATAATATGGGTATAACATTTCCTGATAAATACGGCACTCATTAAATGGGTATAACATTTCCTGATAAATACGGCACTCATTAAATGGGTATAACATTTCCTGATAAATACGGCACTCATTAAATGGGTATAACATTTCCTGATAAATACGGCACTCATTAAATTGGTATAACATTAAGAAGTGTCTAGGAATTTACTAAGAAGGAAAATTGGTGAGGGTGGAAACTGGCCACCCCCACTTCATTGTGATGATTGAATACCTGTGCCTTGGCCTAAAATTTGTGAAGGCGTAACACATTACACCTCAACGGCAGTCTCTATCGTGTGACTACCTTTACCTGTTGTTTCATGTTATGTTGAAGACCAAGTATTTAATTGCTTTTCTTGTCTTCAGTATACCCATAGCCTTTTGTGTTGGTTCTGCAGTCTATTGCTCAAGCAACTGAAGTACTTAAACAGACAATTCGACGGCGTCCCATTCAGACAAACATTGAAAAAGTGTTGTGACCAGGTATGTTTGCAATGGGCATGGGGAAGATAGGACTGTGCTATTTATAACGTGTCAAACCGTGTCCTGTGTTAAGTTGCTGTGTACTTCACCGTGGCTTATCTGAAGTGAAGAAAAGGGAACGCTTTGTGAGGTGAGACTGTAATTATGTTATTACTTACACTATTATTTCTTATTAATACAGTACGTGAAAGATTTATAATTAGAGATTGTTGCATGTTTGAATTTTGTGAACACGACACCTGTCCATTAGGTGACTGTTCAATCGCTGTTTTGTTTTGTAATGACACCTTTATTTCGAATTCTGTGACCCATGTCGGGTTGCACTGCATATATAGATATTCACCAGAATACATAGAATACGGATGACGTTTATATCAAAAGACGCAATACAGGAAGCAAAGAAAACAGTGCGCAAGGGTGGTTCGAGTTGTCACATAAAGACGTGAACACCCTGCTTGAGAAACACGAGTTACTTTTATTGTTTTATATGTTTTCCATTTCATCACCATGATGTGCCATGTCATATTACTATATGCACAGATCTCGATCCGATGTGTTGTGTGTAAATTATATTGTTGATATTCCTCCTTACCACCATCTTAGTTCCCCCATATCACCGTCTTAGTTCCCCCATACCACCGTTTTAGTCCCTCCATACCATCGTCTTAGTTCCTCCATACCACCGTATTAGTTCCTCCATACCACCGTCTTAGGCGGTCCCCTATATTTAATAAAATAGCGAGCGTTATATATTATTATGTAATGTATTATTATTGTAGACAATAGAGAGAAAGCATTATAACAGAACATGTTTAACTGATACAAATAGTAGATCGTAACACAAACGTCCACGGCCTATTCCCAAGCCCCTAGATGCATGTTGTGTTGTATACGTACCATAAATGAGATCCCTATATTTTTATAGACAAATCGCACTTGGTGGGCGATGTCGTAGATATTACACCAACCGCTTTTACTCCCTAGAACATTTCCTGGTACCTATTTTA
The DNA here is from genome assembly GCA_014155875.1 of Cepaea nemoralis. NCBI lineage: Eukaryota > Metazoa > Mollusca > Gastropoda > Stylommatophora > Helicidae > Cepaea > Cepaea nemoralis. The sequence goes on along the minus strand of JACEFZ010006414.1, from coordinate 180,972 downwards.
GACTGGGCCGATCTGGGAGCCCAGGTCAGTTTTTAAGAAACATATTTGCCAAGATTGGGATTGGAACAAATGGCCACTTGGCTGGCAGTCAAGCATCTGGTTACTGTGCTGCGGCTCCTATAGTAAATATAACTATTACCAAACGGTATACACGTATATATTGTGTTTGTATGTGACCACACCAGCAGGGATATAAGCTACTTTTGGTAAGAAATATTATTAAAGAAAGGTTAACTACATCGATATGCTGTTAGTTAACGTAACCATTTGAACAATGATAAGATAGTGAAGCTTGAAACTGACCAGTAATGGGAACTCTGCTTTTCAGTGTATGGCTAATGGGATTACCGTTCACACATAACATTACAGCGGGCATTGCGATAAGAAGACTACTTGGCGTGTCATATACATACCTGTATGTGTATGCACTACATGGTTTGGGGCAGCTGTGAACACTTACATATAGTCTGTTGAGAAAAGAATGTCTTCATTCACGATCAATTTTCATGAAAACTGTCTGTTGCATCATTATGAAAGTCTTCCTGCCGTCATATATTTACCCCCACCCAAGGAATATGTATTTGATAGGTGCAAAGGCAACTTAAATCATCGAAAGCGACGACATTTTTTTGATGTTTTGGCGAAAATGTAGTGAATTCATGCTAACAAACTAGCTTTACAGTAAAGCACGTCATTTCGGGTAACGACACAAGTACACGTAGTCAGATTCGCATGGGAGTGGGTGCAATAAAAAAAAAGTCGCTTAAAAGTCGATAGGGTCAACTGCATTGCACTGGGTTTTTATCTCATATGGCTCAGTCTCTTTCCGCAGCGCAGAAAGCTTCGCACAAAGCACGAATTCCGTAGCTCCAGCGACGACGCTCGGAATTCTCTGAAAAAATGCACTCGTGAAATGAAAGACGTGGCCCGGAATCGAACACACAACCTTCGGAGCCCGAATCAGACGGCTTGACCACTTCACCACGGAGACTCCCGAGAGAGGTGCTATGTGTAATATTAGTAAAGACAGAGAATTTACAGAGGCATGGGGTAAATAATGTGTAAATTGACGGGAAAGTAGAAGGAATATATTTCTTACCTTATTTTTCACTTCCTTCTTATTTCTTCAGCTGCTTGTTAATAATGTGTACACAAGGAATCATGTTACTAGGATGCATTTAGCTTTTTATACTAAATTCGTGAAAGCTTCCAAATAGCTGTGCGTTAATGTGCGGATGGAGTGACCAGAAATGATACCTCAATTTAGTCACCAAGTGTCAATATTTAAGGATCTGTTCAGCTGTTTGTGTAGTTTATTCACACGTACACATGGGTGACAGACCCGCTTTGAGTCTTTGTGAAAGATTGTCTACTCTGCTGTTTACTGTTCAGAGACGGAACATGATTTCCTGTTTTGCACTATGAAAATAGTTGTCATTGTCTCTGTAGTGAGCTTCCTTCTTAAAGGCCAAGCTGTTGGCCCTCTTTTCATTGAAGTTTATAGATTGATTCGTATGTTCGTGTGTTGTCCCCTCATTTGACAACGTGTTTGTTTTCACGTTTCTTGGAATTCCACACTATGTCAGTTTCCACCGCAATATTACTCTTCTGTTGGTATCAATGCGTTTAGTGTGTTTTGTTTTTCAATACCAGATGTTTGTCACCACTGAGGGCTTGCGGAATTGAAAATTCATCACTGTGGAATACAAACTGTTGCCACTGACATTGTGTTGATGCTGTAATGTTTAGGGCCTGCAATTCGTCTGAATAGTTGGAGCAAAATATCACGGTAAGTGTGCATGTGGATTTAGGTCTGCGATCTGCCCAGACCTTAGTCTATGCTGGACGATTCCAGTAGGTTGATGACTGCTCTCGGTTGCATAAAATTCAATCCATCCTTTCTCCAATAGTCCTCTTCTTCTTTCAACACACGGTCCTCACATTTTTTCCAGTAACTTTTATCAATACTTAATATCGCGGACTGGGTTAGTATCTTGACGTCAGACAATTTGAATGTAGTGTTGTCACCTGCTGCCACCTGTCCTTTAATTTTAGCCCACACAAGTTCTATAGGGTTTAAATGAGAATAGTACGGCGGAAGTCTCAAGCACCTATGGCCATGCTCTTCTATCAACTTGTCGATTTGATATTTCTTGCTTTTTTGCGCCTGTTTTACAAGGGACAACAACTGTAGCTTGAAATATGTTTCTGGAAATGATATATTTTCCCTTCAGAGCCATATCTTTATTGCTTCCTTTGTGCTCGATGCCATAGGTATTTTGTCTTCTTGGGCAACAACATTGTGATATTATGCATTGTCCATGATTAGACAAGACGGTCTATCAAGGGATGTACTGTATTTTCGAGCCAATCTCTAAATACATTACCATTCATCTCATTATGATAATCCCTATTGTCTGTATGCTTAGATACGGACACGAGTCCAGCATTCTGTAGTAAGCCATTATGAATACTATCAGCATAGGCTATGACCAAATGCCGTCCTTTACTACTAGGCACATGTCGCTTTATCTTTCCATCCACTGATTGCCATTCCTTTTCACTTTTGTGGTGCGCATTGATCCACGTCTCATCCAAATACACTATGTCATAATTTTCTTTGCGCATTTCCCTTATTTCAAGTAGGTATCTGCTTCTCATGGCTTCTAAATGTGGTTGCTCGCAAAAGATATTTCTACCTCCCTTGTACTTTCTAAAAGTGAAACATAGTGTCCTTAAAATGTTCCACAAAGTTGATTTGGATAGCTCTATGTTATTGTTCTTTCTCAACCAAACCCTAAGCTTTCTTACAGTCACTGTTTCTTTGGCATCCAGCATTTTTATAATAACTTGCCTTATGACATCCTTGTCAAAGCTGTCTACAATTGCCTTTCTACATACCGTTTGCTTATCGCGTGTTGGTTTCATTCCAGATTCTTGCACCCATCGACGAAATGACCGTTTACTCAAACCCAATGCATGCACTGTTCTTTTTTCGGGATTTGTAACAGTATGAAACAGTTTCCTCCGATCAGCTTCTTGACAAAAATATGTGTACAACTTCATGGCGATGCTTTGAAGTGTACAAAATGTCAAATAAATCCCATTCAACAATAATAACACATTCCGATGATTGAGATAAATGGTAAGATTCATAAAATAATCACCTTTCACGAAAGGACCCACATTACGACGACACCTCTGAACTCTCCCATTTAATGCCCGCCCATAACGTGAGCCACGAGGTAATTTTGGAAAAAGCGCGGATGTGTCTGGGTGAAGGTGTTACTTAACCCTTTTAGGACGGAACAACATTGAGCCGTAAATTATATACCGCATATAAATAAACATTGAAATCTGCTGTACAATCTCCACAACAATTTTTTTTTGTTGGGTGGACATAATGATAAGGTTATATGCTAAATTTCATCATTTTCCCTCAGTTGGTTACTGAGATATGGAATTTTATATTGGGGCAGACAAAAGTAAAAAGACTATACTAATTAAACGAAGTTATGGGTTTTGTTTTTCCTGCATATCTGTGACGCAGCGATCGACTTAACAGTTATAAACAGTGAAAAGACATGCGAAATAATCTGACAATTAATGGATCTTGTACTTATTAAAGAAGATGAGGAAGAAACAGAGAGAGAGAGGCCGATCACGTAAACGTTGGACGGAGGAAATAGCAGAGTCCATGGGAATATCGATATATGAAGCCCATAATCGGGCACTCTCACGATGTTTATACTTCACCTCGACACCGCAAGGTACAAGAGGAACATGATGAGATGAGAAAAGAAGATGAAGGAAGTAGAGATTAGATGACACATTAGACAATATTAAAGTCTTTATCACACACGGAGATTTGAATCTTCCGCCTCCATATGGCGACATTGCTTCGCTGAAGGCAAAGTGTAGTTCTGTCAGCGAGGCGCTGTTGTCATTTCGAGACGATAGGTTCACATCATATCGGTGTAGCGTTACATTTTTAATATTGTCTAGTGTGTGCTTCTTTTCTGTATATCTGTGGGTGTATTTATTTCTCATGTTATTTCATTAGTTGAAAGGATTTCCCATGTGGTAGAAACACTACATGGGAGACAGGCGTTCACTCAACTGTCGTCTTCTGTGAAGTGACCAATATTTTCTTCCTGGTCAAAATCTGACTTCGCCCTATTTACCTTTACTTTAACTGTAACACACACCTGCGTGCGTGCAAACATCTTCCCCCCCCCCCCCCCCCCCCCCCCCCCCCCCCCCCCCCCCCCCCACTCTATCTCTCTCACACGCACGCACACACACACACACACACACACTCACACACACACACACACACACACACACATATATATATATATATATATATATATATATATATATATATATATATATATATATATATATATATATATATATATATATTCGAACAAAGACAGAAAAAAAATAAAATAAAAATTACAGCAATGAAAATTAGATTTTTGAGAATACTCAATGTATCAATTAGAGAGAAAATCAGAATTGAATAAATCAGGAATAAGGACTAATGTGGGAGTAATAGCAGCGCTAGATTTCATTAGAAAACGGTAGGCGAAATTGTTCGGGCTCATAATACGGCTGACAGCTGACAGTATACCACAATTAGCAACCATGTACAGACCACATGAAATTAGATGAAGAAGCCGATCATATAAACAATGGTCAGAGGGAATAACAGAGTCCATGGAAATTTCGATATATGAAGTACACAAACGGGCTCTCTTCTACTGGTTATGCTTCGCATGGACACCACAAGGTACAAACGCGATGAGCTCACACAAACACAGACACATACACACATTGAGAGAGAGAGAGAGAGAGAGAGAGAGAGAGAGAGAGAGAGAGAGAGAGAGAGAGAGAGAGAGAGAGAGAGAGAGAGAGAGAGAGAGAGAGAGAGAGAGAGAGAGAGAGAGAGAGAGAGACTGCGTTGTTTCACAACTCCTAGACATACCGAGACATACCGAGATATACCGAGTCTAGGGTTATGAATCAACCGGGAACGATTTGGAAGCAGACCGCTTTGCGTTGGTGGCAAAATATGGAACCAACATTTCCAAGTGATTCACAAACAACCAATAAATGATGGGATTTATTGCAACATCCTGTAAAGGACATGCTAATATCTTTAAAATATTATTGAATACAGCCCCACATTTACCTAATCAAAAGCGTCAGTAAACAGGCTACCATTCTTGGTACTAATAAAGGCTTAGGTTCTTTCTCTACTTTAAGCAATTTTTATTAACTGTAATAGTAATACCTCTTTGCAAAATATGTGAAAGTTTTACTATACTTTATAATATCGGAGAACGACTGAGCTTTGAAATGACTACCGCTTATCACGTCTAGTCATGTCTCTTATATACATGTTCTAAATAACTAAACAAAGAAGAGCAGCCTAGTGTTTTCATGTGTTTATTGTTTGGCCTATGCTTGGTTAACATTATTTGTACAACCCTATTCTGCTACTCAAATGACTGGCTACGAATGGTGTCTACATTCAAAATCAGTACACCCCACATGGTGCCAACGGCTTCGGGTGGAGAAGTACAATTGGGAGGGTACAAGCCTTACCCTAGTGCGAGAAAATGCAGCCTGAAGACTAAATGTCATGACAGGGCAGACCAAGCATGAGACTTGGTCGACAACTGGTCTAGGGTCGAAGCTCCGACAGGTGGACAGTTAGAGCATTGCTTTGCTGATCCGGCAGCTTCTGTAGCCTTTCGCCTCCTGACGTATTTCTGTTACCTTTCCTCTGGAGTAATCTGGACAGGCGAGAGAGGGATCATGCTGCATGGGCAATACATGATCTCTTAATTCAGCTCAGGCTTTGTATTGTGGAGATGTATGATTCCTTGCAGTAAGAACACAAGAAGGTATATCAGATATGTTCACAGTCAATACAGGAATGAGACAGGGATGTGTGCTCTCTCCTTTGATATTTAATATCTACATGGACAGAATATCCAAAGAAGCAAGTCTTGACAGAACAGATTCAGAAAATGTAGAACTCTTTACTCCAGATGAAACAACTGATGCACATGAAATAAATGAACTTCTATTTGCAGACGATCAGAGCCTGTTTTACAGCGATGAGGGCAGACTACAAAATCATATTACAAATCTGAGTTCAACCTGCAGCAGATACAATATGAGTATAAACACAGCTAAAACCGAAGTAATGCAAGTTAGCAGATCGCCGGGCCCATACAGATAAATAACACAACTCTGAAACCAGTTAAAGATTTCAAATACCTTGGAAGTATGATCACAGAAGATGGCAGATTAGACAGAGAAATTGAAATCAGATGCCGAAAAGCTAGTGCACTTACATATCAACTATCATCCTTACTGAAACATCCACATATACCTATGTCCGCAAAACGACAGATAATAAACAGCATATTCACACCAACCCTATACTATCAATCTCAAACTAGAACTTTATCCAAATCACACTTTCGCAAAATCAACACCTGCGAGCTGAGATGCCCGAGGAGAGCTGCCAACTTAACAATTCGAGACCGAGTAAGAAATGCTGTTACCAGACAGACAGTGGGATCAACATCTTGTGCCACATTTATTGAAAGACAGAAAATCAAGTGGTGTGGCCATGTCGTTATAATGCAACACCAACAACTACCATCACTGGCCTTACATCAAAGATCATCTGCGACGAAACCTAGAGGACGTCCAAGAAGAAAATGGATTGACGTCATCAGAGACATTGTACAACCACACGGAATGACACTGTCCAGTGCCTCCCACCAGTCGCTGAAGCGCAAATTATTCCTCCTCACGATGCTTGACGGCAGAAGTGGAAGATGATGATGATGATGATGATAACTCCATTTTAAAAACTATCGTCTGTCAAGACGGCAAGGTGCCAGTCAATCAGTGAAGAGGTTAAAGACGCAATTCGTAATCCCGTATACCGCGGCAGCTGCGGGCGATTTAGCAGCAGCCTGTCTTGCATTGGTTTTCTTAGAATGTTATGAGTGCCGGTCGTTCATAAATCAATGGCAAACTACTGAACGTAAACTTTCCAAGAAATAACAAACAGCCAAAGAAATGCTGGGGCTGACGGTGACGTCCTGTAAAGGAGATACAACTAATAGTGTGTGTGTGTGTGTAGAAACAGTAAACGATCCCTGGTCACGCCATGCGGTCTGTGCGGGGTATATGGTGCTAGCCTCATATGTTTAGACGGGTCGGCACTGGACGGGTGTTGTGGTTAATACCAGGCCGGTCGCCTTCACTTCTCCTGATATTTTGCATTTAGACTGTCGCTGTGAGTCCAGGAGAGTGAAAGAAAACTCTCCGCCTCAAAGGTAATTTACACACATAACAACTAGGCAAGCGTGTTAGGCACTGTGTTACGGCGGCTCCATGTTAGCATATACTGCTGTGTTATTTCCTGTTCAGTCGCTGGGCGTGGGTGAGACATTGGGCGATATCAGCGTGTGTAAGTCAACATATCCTTCTTTTATTCTCGTTTTCTTTAAATCTATATAACACTGTAAAGTGTGTCTGTTGTCAGTTGTGACGCGTGTAAGGTTTTATTTAGGTGTGTTTAACTCGACTTAATTTGTATACGAACAAACATGTATCGTGCTGTCAAAATGGGCACATCCCTTGTACACCTGCTGTTTTCTAAGCCTCCGTCCCCTGCTTGTATTATACCTCCGATATCGTGTTTATTGTGATGCTTGCGTGGAAGGCAACCCATCTAAAATACCTCCGATAGCGTGTTCATTGTGATGCTTGCATGGAAGGCAACTCATCTAACATACCTCCGTGTAGTGTCCTCCTTTAAAGTGTCGTCCCTGGAGTGAGGAGAGTCAACACCCACATTATAATATTTTTTCCCTTATCAATATCCTGGAGAATCCACCAGCTTCCGTCCAACACACTCCATCAGCCCATGGACACCTTTTCCTATCACTCTCTCACTGTCGTACTATGCCCCCTCTGATACTTCCCCAACGCAACATACTCAACAACTCTTGCTTCTAAAAATTAATAAAGATTAATTTATTAAAAGAAAAGTGTAACGTATATGAGACGTGTATGCGAAGAAAATGTGTGTCGTGTATTATAACATAAATGTATATGTCAGCCTTCAAAGTTCAGGATCATAGTGCACACATCATGGCAAGGATTACACGACATCACACGAGTCAGTACAATAGACCTCACCGAAGTCGTATCCTTCTCTCCAGACATGTCCTCCTCCAGGAGCTCTGATGACCATGAGATCTGAATCCCATGTAAATATATAATCCGTGGAAAATACTATTATTGTTCCTAACACAACGGTTCCTATTAATTTATAGAAACCTAAGATCTCATAATTCCTGCACAGTGAAAAATAATGGAACACTGTCTCATAAACATATCGTTTTCTTCTTGCGAAATGTTCTGTATTTTCACTCTTAAACAGTCAATGTATCTTAGGCAAACATGGCTTGCTTTATTCACTAGATATAGTCTGAAAGTTCTGATTTCCTAGATACGTGGAACAACTACACTTCAATGTTTGGTTTCATCTAATGTGAACCTCAGTTCCTACTGATCTAGTTCCACATGGGCTGAACATCCATCACGTCAGGTGTGTTAACGATTGGTATTCACTCATGTAGGATACATATACCATTAGGCTCCACCGAGCAATGTGTATTAACTTCTTCCGTTGCGAAAGTTGCAGGCCCATCTCTCTACATCATAATTTATCCGGGATCTGATTTTTCATTGGGTCCGGGTTCTTTATTCCAACCAGAGGAAACCTGTAAAATAAATCATACAACTGGTGATAGCCTCCCTGTCACTGATCTCTATTAGATGATCGTGGCCATCGGCCTCGCTCAGAAAATACAGTGATCCTACTCTGTCAGGGACAGATGACTCAACCCATTGGTTATCATCAGGCCAAGACAAGAAAAAAAAAAATCAACAAACAGAATGCGGAACCCCGCCCACCAGGGACACCTACGGGAATATCCCTCATTACTCAATTCTCCACTAGTAAAGCTTATCAACACTTCACTAATCTATTAACAACTAACAGAGCCAAGTATCACTTCCCTACTCTAGCTAGTTTTCCACTAACAGTGCTAATCATCACACTTTAGTTTTAACAAGGCTACAGCCTATATTAATTAGAACTAATTATAATAGGTTCTACCTTAGGCAAAACCACCTCATTCCGGGATGGCTACTACACTTTGCCATAACGACACATGCTAGTTAATATTAAATTAATCTAACACTGTAGAACTCTCCCACAAACACGTCCATCATAATCCACGGTTTTGGTCAACTCTCCCTCCCAATCATGGTTTTTGGCAAAACCTAAAATTGGTCACGTGACGGTATTCTTCCGGTCCACACAGGTGTTATTTGGACGTATCATCCATTGTCAAGAATCCATTTTCCCTGGCTTAGTCACTATCAAAGTTGTCATCACTTGTTTTGACTCCCCCAACAAACTAACGAGTTACTGTATGATCCCAACAACAGTTGTCAATAGCAATCTGCCAATCTGCGTGATGTCCGGAAACTATATGACAGATGGACTGTTTTCTTCCGAGCTGAGTACTTCCGCTCTCAATCCAACCTGTTTATAAACTGTCAAAGCGATGTATGATTCAGCTCACCCACTTCCGAATGTTCCCATTCTGTCCACCAGATGTAAACACGTGCCGCTACTAATATTGTCCTGGGATTTTGACATCCGATTTGTTTTTTTCTGTTAGTAAAATAGTTGTCGCTGGCAGATAATCCGTTTAATCAGAAAGCCTCTATAATAATCAACTGGTTAAACGCAAGGTTTTATTTTGTGACACTCCGATAGCGTGTTCATTGTGATGCTTGCATGGAAGGCAGTCTTCTAGCATACCTATGATAGCATGTTTAATGTGATACTTACTAAAAGGCAGTCATCAAGCATCTCTGATATGATGTGTTCAATGCAAAACTTGCTAAAAGGCAAATCAAATATACCTCCGTTGGTATGCCCAATGTGATACTTTCATGAAAGTCGATCATCTAGCATACCTCTGTTAGAGTATTACAGTATATAACAAATCTGGAACATCAAGACAAAACTGAACATATAGTGTGAAAGAGAATTAAGACACATGGTTTTACAACATCAACTCTCAAAAACGTACCCCTTCATTCAGCCAGAGGTGGCAGACTGGTGTAGCCCGCCATGCTTCTTCTACTGGTGGACAGATCCATCCAGTGCCTTGCCGACTGGCATGGACGATCGTGCCTCTCCACAAATGACGATCTCCGACGTCACGTGGACAGACACAGCTGTAGATTGTCTACATATGTTTTGTCTAGAAACTATATGTTAACCAAAGATCGCAAGCAGTAATGTACCAATGGAAAATGTCACAAACTTTGAATATCTTCGCTAGGTAATCAACAACACAACAGAGATTGTTCCAATGAAGCCAGACGTATGCTGGTTAAAGGTTAAAGCAATGCAGAGGCCAAACTGTATAAAGTATCTATCGTATAACATCAGCTGTCATCTGTCGTCTACTGCCTATAGAGCCTCGTAGTGTAGGGAAAAAAAACGGGTGGGGTGGGGGGGGGGGGAGAGATCTTGAGCCTGAGGAATTAAAGCCGCCTGGCTAGTACAGTCGCCTCGAACTGTGCGGCAGGTTAGGATTTTCTTTTCGCCGACAGAAAAAAAAATCCACACCTTACCGAGGATTCGCAAACAAGTGTAAAATTTATTTTCAGAACATAAATCTTTCCTGTGGCAACATATGTCAGTCATAGATCATTTCACAATCGCTAAAGAAGAAAATCGGGAGTTAAATTTTATAGAATAACGAGGGCGAGTCAATAAGTAACTCACACAGTTCTGTGGGATGGCAGGTAAATGTAGTTGGTGTTTTCTACAGGTGTCATTAGGTGACAGCAACATCGAACTTTATATTCCCGTTCGTCAGGTGGCGCTAGGTGTCTCATGCGCATGCGCAGCGCATAAACAAAATGGCGACTGTACTTACGGAGTGTACAACCAAAGAGCAACGTGCTGTTGTGCGTTTTTTTTTTTGTGGGCAAAAGGACTGCCTGCAAAGGACATTCATAAGGAAATGCTTCCTGTTTATGCTGACAAATGTTTGTCCCGTAAAGCGGTGCATAGCTGGGTAGAAAAATTTTCTCAAGGACGCTCTAAAATTGTTGATGAAATCCTGATCTGGTCGTCCTGTTGAGATTGCAACAGAAGCATCCGTGCAGCGGGTGGAGGAGATGATTAGAGGTGACAGGCGAGTAACGATAGACTCTGTAGCATCTGCAATAGGGTGCTCACATGGTTCAGCATACAGCATAATGCATGATCGATTGAAATTTAAGAAAGTGTGCTCAAGGTGGGTACCCAGACAATTGAAGGAGGAACACAAAATGAACCGATTTGGCCTGTCCTTGCATCATCTCTGTCGATACGAAGATGAAGGAGAAGACATGCTGAACAGGATTGTTACTGGCGACGAATCATGGGTGCATCACTATCAGCCCGAATCAAAGCGTGCTTCAATGCAATGGAAACATCCTTCTTCGCCTTGTGTCCAAAAATTCAAGGTTACGCCATCAGCAGGGAAGGTTATGCTGACAGTGTTCTGGGATTGTCAAGGAGTGCTTTTAACCAATTTCAAGAAGAAAGGTGACAATGTGAATTCTGAATCGTACTGTGAAGTTCTATCGATGCTTCATGATGCAATTCGAAGAAAACGTCCAGGACTGCTGACTAGAGGAGTGTTGCTTCTTCATGACAATGCCAGACCACATACGGCTCGATTAACTCAGGAGAAAATTAACCAACTAAGGTGGGAAGTTCTGGAACATCCACCTTACAGCCCCGACTTAGCCCCTAGCGATTTCCACCTTTTTGGTCCACTGAAAACCCACCTTGGCGGGAGACATTTCGCGAATGACGCCGAAGTTGAATGTGAAGTGAAAACGTGGTTTAGAAAACAGAGCACGCAGTTCTATGCAGCCGGTTTGGGAGGACTGATAAAACGATGGGATAAGTGCATCAATGTTGGTGGAAATTATGTTGAGAAATAAAGGGATAATGTATGTATAAAAATAAACTGATTTCAAGTTGTTATCATATTTAGTTATTTTTCTACAGCCATTTGTGACTTACTTATTGACTTTCCCTCGTAAACTTAAAGGTTACAGAAAAGTTGTTAGAATATCGTGGACCAAAAAGAAGAAAAATAGCGACATTTTAAAAGATCTGAATAATATAAAGTAACACAAAGTAATGCAGCTTTACAGAACAGACTTACAGACTGCGGTACTATATTAGTACAGTCTGGGACTCTGAGATAAGTAACAACATTTTTTTTTTCATATTTCCATATTCTCTTCATTTCTCTCATTTTGTTAATCTTGTTATTCTTCTCATCCCGTCCTTATGCCTTAATGTAGTCACCGGAGGGGCTTCTCCGTGACTATATGTTGTGTTTTGTGTATGTATTTGTTTGCTGATGAAGGCTAGTCGCCACATAGTCCGTTTCGTAAGTCTGTTTTGTAAAGCTGCATTACTTTGCGTTACTTTATATTGTTTACATATCCACAGCTTTACCACAGTTCCACCACATTTTATTCATATTTTAACAGATCTAAATGAACATCGAAGATAATTAGCTCATGAACTGTATCTTGTCTCGGAAACTAAAATACTTTGGCTACATTAAACGTCACTACGGCCGGAAAAGAACCGTAATGAAAAAGTATCGCTCCTTAACCAAGAGGCAGATGTCAATCAGCACGAAGACGAACACATGACACTGCAGACACTTTGGGCTTGAGGGTACACGAGGCAGGGAAAATGTCAGATCGAGAACATTGTCAGCAGTTCGTGACGAGAGCGACGTTCTGCAAAGGGCCTGGTACAAGATTATGGTGTTATTTAGTCTAGGTGTGAAAGATATTAATCTTTTTCTGTAAGAAAAAAAAAATCTTTTGCAAGTCCAGAAAAAATTATTTTCAAATTAATACTTTATTACAAACAGCCCTAAGCTTATTAATACTACTTTTAGTTTTATTAAGGGGTAATTAGAGAAAGGACTCTCCTTGAATATCAAGAAAACAGTAACAATGGTGGTATAAAAGAAACAGGTGACACCCAAATGTGAAATAGAGATAGAAGGGAAAATTCTTCACCAAGTGAATAGTTTTACATATCTAGGTACATTTATAACATCAGATGGAAGATGCACAACGGAGATCAAGAGCAGAATAGGACAAGCAAAGGCTGCATTTAAAAGAAAAATGAAGAATATCTTATGAAATAAGTCGCTATCATTGAATGTAAGAAAGAGAGTGCTGAGGTGCTATATAGAACCTGTTTTGCTGTATGGCTGTGAATCTTGGAATATAAATGAACAAATTAGGAAGAGATTGGAAGCAACAGAGATGTGGTACCTTAGACAAATGTTGCGAATTCCTTGGACTGCCAAAGTAACTAACGACGAATGCCTTAAAGAGGCTGGTGAAACTAGAACATTGTATACAACAATAAGAAAGAGACAAACAGCTTTTTTGGTCATGTGATGAGAAGAGAGGCGCCGGAGAACATCGTGACAACTGGAAAGATCGAGGGGAAGAGAGGCAGAGGCAGACCACGAGAAATGATGCTGGATGGATTGCGACGGTGGCATGGAGGAATATCAACGACAGAGTTGATCCAGAAAACCAAGGACAGAGATCTGTGGAGAGTCATGAACGCCTACGCCAGTCGGCACGGCACTTGATGATGAAGGGGTAATGCCGCTAATATTATGTTGCATTGTCATTTCAGATTTATATTTGTTCTGGTTATGAAATGTCATCACCGGATACCACCAAGAATGCTACACTGGCGTCAACGACTATCATCAGTGACAGCTTCTGGGAAAATGAACGATTTCATCAAATTGGTGGCCTTCTTTATGATTTTCAAAAGGTGAGTAACAGACATTGATGGCCTTAATTATGATTTTCAAAAGGTGAGTAGCATACATTGGTGGCCTTCTTTTTTATTTCACAGGATGAGTACCAAACATTGGTGGCCTTTTTTATGATTTCAATAGGTGAGTAACAGACATTTGCGGTCTTTATTATTTTCAAAAGGTGAGTAACAGACATTGGCAGCCTTCTTTATGGTTTTCAAAAGGTAAGTAGTGGACATTTGTGGCCTTCTGTGTGATTTCCCAAGGTAAGTAGAAGACACTGCTGGCCTTCTTTATGGTTTTCAATAAGACATTGGTGGCCTTTAGGATTTCACAAGGCGAGTAGCAGGCATTGATGGCTTTCTTTATGATGTTTCAAAGGCAATTTATGAAGGATTGAATTTTGTTTTGTTATTATTATCTTAATATGTTTTTATCTAAAGCATATTTCTAAAATGTCACAGACGACAAGGTAATTCGTGTACAAATAAGTAAACACAATCAACAAAGTAAGCATCCAAATAAGTTAGCGGAGATAAAATTTGATCAGTTTAACAGCCACAATCAGAACTAATATTCAATTCACGTAAGTTAGCATTTTCTCATATTGTCGAGGCGGCAATAATTTAACAGCCACAATCAGAACTAATATTCAATTCACGTAAGTTAGCATTTTCTCATATTGTCGAGGCGGCAATAATTTAACAGCCACAATCAGAAATAATATTCAATTCACGTAAGTTAGCATTTTCTCATATTGTCGAGGCGGCAATAATTTAACAGCCACAATCAGAACTAATATTCAATTCACGTAAGTTAGCATTTTCTCATATTGTCGAGGCGGCAATAATTTAACAGCCACAATCAGAACTAATATTCAATTCACGTAAGTTAGCATTTTCTCATATTGTCGAGGCGGCAATAATTTAACAGCCACAATCAGAAATAATATTCAATTCACGTAAGTTAGCATTTTCTCATATTGTCGAGGCGGCAATAATTTAACAGCCACAATCAGAACTAATATTCAATTCACGTAAGTTAGCATTTTCTCATATTGTCGAGGCGGCAATAATTTAACAGCCACAATCAGAACTAATATTCAATTCACGTAAGTTAGCATTTTCTCATATTGTCGAGGCGGCAATAATTTAACAGCCACAATCAGAACTAATATTCAATTCACGTAAGTTAGCATTTTCTCATATTGTCGAGGCGGCAATAATTTAACAGCCACAATCAGAACTAATATTCAATTCACGTAAGTTAGCATTTTCTCATATTGTCGAGGCGGCAATAATTTAACAGCCACAATCAGAACTAATATTCAATTCACGTAAGTTAGCATTTTCTCATATTGTCGAGGCGGCAATAATTTAACAGCCACAATCAGAAATAATATTCAATTCACGTAAGTTAGCATTTTCTCATATTGTCGAGGCGGCAATAATTTAACAGCCACAATCAGAAATAATATTCAATTCACGTAAGTTAGCATTTTCTCATATTGTCGAGGCGGCAATAATTTAACAGCCACAATCAGAAATAATATTCATGTTGGTCAGAATTTTCCTGAGTGTAATGTGTCAGTTATTTTGATGATATTCTTCCATGCCCCCATCCCAGACCATAAAGTGGTAGTTCTCATGATGGAGCACTGCCTCTTCTATCACTGATCTTTCCACTCGTCATGTTTTTCGACGCCCCTCTCCCATTACATGGCAAAAGTAAACTGTTTGCCTCTGTCTTATGGTTGTATATACTGTTTCACTTTCATTAGCAGAGACTTGGAGACTGTAAAGAAGTGTGATTTTTTTTTTTTTTTTGTGCGCTCGCTCGCTTTGAACTCAAGCATAGTTCATACACACAATTTATAGTAGTGATGGACTGAATTTTGCGTGTGAATTAGCTTTCCCTGTTAATAGTGTCCCTCGTCATCAGGCGAACCCACTCCTACTTCAGAGGTACTTGTAATTAACGTCCCCAAGTCAAGGACGACAGGTCAACATTTAAGTCCAGCTGTCCGGTGTAGGTGTTGAGCCGCTAACCTCAGCATCAGCCCACCGGATGTTTAAGAACAAGCGTTCTTATCCATTCGAACATGCGGACCTGCAAGGGGTGTGATGTTTTAGACTTACACATACTAGCTTACATAATAATGTAGTGGAATGACCAGCTCCCGTTGTCATCGTCTTTTTCTACCAGATAAATCAGATAATTTGCAAAATGTATATGTAAAGCTGCAAATAAGTTCAATACCAACTTTTATATAATTTACATGTTCTCACGAGAAAGCATAATTTTACACATTCGCGCTGACAGATAACATTCACACTGGCTGACCACACATTCACACTGGCTGACCACACATTCACACTGACTGACCACACATTCACACTGGCAGACCACACATTTACACTGACTGACCACACATTCACACTGGCTGACCACACATTCACACTGACTGACCACATATTCACACTGGCTGACCACACATTCACACTGGCTGACCACACATTCACACTGACTGACCACACATTCACACTGGCTGACCACACACTCACACTGGCTGACCACACATTCACACTGGCAGACCACACATTCACACTGTCAGACCACACATTCACACTGGCTGACCACACATTTACACTTACTGACCACACATTCACACTGGCAGACCACACATTCACACTGGCAGACCACACTTTCACACTGGCTGACCACACATTCACACTGGCAGACCACACATTCACACTGGCAGACCACACATTCACACTGGCTGACCACACATTCACACTGGCTGACCACACATTCACACTTACTGACCACACATTCACACTGGCTGACCACACATTCACACTGGCAGACCACACATTCACACTGGCCGACCACACATTTACACTGGCAGACCACACATTCACACTGGCTGACCACACCTTTTACACTTACTGACCACACATTAGCACTGGCAGACCACACATTCGCACTGGCTGACCACACATTTACACTGGCTGACCACACATTCACACTGGCTGACCACACATTCACACTGGCAGACCACACATTCACACTTACTGATCACACATTCACACTGGCTGACCACACATTCACACTGGCTGACCACATATTTACACTTGCTGACCACACATTCACACTGGCTGACCACACATTCACACTGGCTGACCACACATTCACACTGGCTGACCACACATTCACACTGGCATACCACACATTCACACTTACTGACCACACATTCACACTGGCTGACCACACATTCACACTGGCAGACCACACATTCACACTTACTGACCACACATTCACACTGGCAGACCACACATTCACACTGGCAGACCACACATTCACACTGGCTGACCACACATTCACACTGGCAGACCACACATTCACACTGGCAGACCACACATTCACACTGGCTGACCACACATTCACACTGGCAGACCACACATTCACACTGGCTGACCACACATTCACACTGGCTGACCACACATTCACACTGGCAGACCACACATTCACACTGGCTGACCACACATTCACACTGGCAGACTACACATTCACACTGGCAGACCACACATTCACACTGGCAGACCACACATTCGCACTGGCTGACCACACATTCACACTGGCTGACCACACATTCACACTGGCAGACCACACATTCACACTGGCAGACCACACATTCACACTGGCTGACCACACATTCACACTGGCTGACCACACATTCACACTGGCTGACCACACATTTACACTTGCTGACCACACATTCACACTGGCTGACCACACATTCACACTGGCTGACCACACATTCACACTGGCTGACCACACATTCACACTGGCAGACCACACATTCACACTTACTGACCACACATTCACACTGGCTGACCACACATTCACACTGGCAGACCACACATTCACACTTACTGACCACACATTCACACTGGCTGACCACACATTCACACTGGCAGACCACACATTCACACTGGCTGACCACACATTCACACTGGCTGACCACACATTCACACTGGCTGACCACACATTCACACTGGCTGACCACACATTCACACTGGCAGACTACACATTCACACTGGCTGACCACACATTCACACTGGCTGACCACACATTCACACTGGCTGACCACACATTCACACTGGCTGACCACACATTCACACTGACAGACCACACATTCACACTTACTGACCACACATTCACACTGGCAGACCACACATTCACACTGGCAGACCACACATTCACACTGGCAGACCACACATTCACACTGGCTGACCACACATTTACACTTGCTGACCACACATTCACACTGGCAGACCACACATTCACACTGGCAGACCACACATTCACACTGGCAGACCACACATTCACACTGGCTGACCACACATTCACACTGACAGACAACACATTACATCTAACACTGGGTTCCAAATGTTGCTGTATGTAGCCGAGGCGCAGTGTTGGGGTAAGCGCCCAACATTGCTTAACTACCTCAATGGCTCGTGAATACATAACCTATGCAGCAAAAGTCCAACTCCTGGCCTTCACGTGGCGGACCTGTTTAAACTAACAGGAGAAGGGGCGACGGCGAGTCTCTGGCGCCGGAAAATAACCAGTATGCTCTAGATGTGTATGCACGTACATGCATGCGCAGACAGGTGTGTGCGCGCGTACACATCTAAACTCGAGTGAGACCACAGTCTGCTCTAGCAAAGAAAGGTGCTGAAGACGGAGGCAACCAGCCAAGAGGCGCACCACAGAAATCAGGATGCCACGCAATCACGCAAAATGGAATATGTCGACTACTGCTAAATGTTATGGTGCTCGCCCTGCTTTGGACCCCCAGGCAGGTGCAGTGCCGGGCCCTATGTCTCGAAAGGGTCCAACCCCAACTACTGGAGGTCCTTCTCAGATGTCCTGTGGAGCCAGGGAACATGAGAATATGACGACTGGCCATACTAAACGAAGACTTAAAATAATGCACTGGAATGCGGAAGGAGTTAGCAACAAAAAAATAGAATTAGAAAAAAATCTAGGACCAAGAAAAAGTAAGCATGTGTTGCTTGCAAGAAACTCACCTCAACGAAAATATAGCCTTCAAAATCAGAGGCTACCAGTGTTACCGATCTGACCGAAAGGACAGGCGAAAAGGTGGGATACTGACCCTTGTAAAAAATAACACCATGGCTTCCCAAATCGAAGTCTACATGGAAGGGGCTGAGTATCAGACACTTAAACTTAAGACAGGTAATACAGACCTATATCTGATCAATTACTACTGTCCAAGTGACCGCCCACAGGCACTGGACACACTACCACTAAAAGAAAAAAATGATTGTGTGTGGCTATTTCAACAGCCACTCGCAGAGCTGGGGCTATGATCACATGGACCAGAGAGGAGAGAGACTGGAAGACTGGCAGGATGAGAATAGATTCATCTTGATTAACAAGCCCTCCGACCCACATACTTTCTACTCGAGATCATGGCACACTACCCTGGCTTTTCATTCACCAGACCTGGAGTGAAACATTACACGAATTGTTGGGAAACAACCTGGTGGCAGTGACCATCGGCCAGTCTTTCTAACCGTAGAAAATGAGCTTGTAAGTGAAAGCAGCACCCTCTCGAGGTGGAACTACAAGAAAGCAGACTGGGCAATGTACAAGCATCACACCAGCATACTGGTTAGAAACCTGAACACTGAGAAAGACATAAATAAAGTAGTTGAAGAGTTTGGGAAATGCATGCTACAGGCAGCGCGAGAAACAGTACCAAGAGGAGCCCATAAACAATATAAACCCTACCGGAGTAGTGAACTGGAACAGTTGCATAACGATGTGGAAGTGTGTAGAAAGCAAGCAGAGGCCACGCCCAGCCAAGAGCACAACAATAAATTCCAGCATGCAAAAGCCAAATTTCAAAGGGCCAAGCTGCAGGCTAGACGGAAAAGCTGGCAGGAGAAAATGGAGTCTCTGAACATCTTAACAAGAAAGCAAGCAGCTGACCATTTTGCGGACTCATTCGCACAAGATAACAATATCAAAATTAGTCCAGAGAAACAACAAGAGATTCGAGAGAAACGACAACATACAGGACAGAAGGAAACAGTACATGAGGTTCTGGAGGCACCCATCACAATCAGCGAACTGGAGCTAGCCATATCAATACTGAACATGAGAAAGTCACCAGGAGCTGATGGTATCTCCAATGAAATGATATCAGGAACCTAGGAACAGAGGCCAAAACAAAGCTGTTGCAGATCTTCAATAACAGCTGGACCTTAGGCAGTGTTCCACAAGCCTGGAGAGAAGCAATCATGACACCTATCCTAAAATCAGGGAAAGATGGTTCCATTGCCTCTAGCTACAGACCAATTAGCCTCACCAGCTGTCTCTGCAAAACATTGGAGAGCATCATCAATCACAGACTGCAGTGGTACATTGAAAGTAAAAACATCCTTGTGCCACAGCAGGCTGGCTTTAGGCAGTGCTTACTCTACGGAAGATCAGACAACCTACCTCTCTCAAGAAATTGAGGATGCATTCCAAGAGAAGAAGCTGGTGCGTGCGGCATGGATAGATTTGAAGAAAGCCTTTGACAAAGTCTGGAAAGAAGGTCTGATGAAGAAACTGGGAAACTGCAAAGTCAATGGAAGAAAGTACAAATGGGTGAATGCATACTTGCACAACAGAAGAGCCCGAGTACAGATAGACGGACTCAAGAGCAAGAAAGTATTACTGCGTCACGGTGTTCCCCAGGGCGGAGTCTTGTCCCCCACACTTTTTCTAATCTTCATCAATGATCTTGTTGCTAACCTACCGCAAGGAATTAAAGCGGCAATGTACGCCGATGACCTGGTTCTATGGAGCACAAATGAACATGCATCAGTGGCCACCAGATTGCTACAAAGAGCTGTAGATAAATTTGCTGCATGGGCAAATAGATGGTGTGTCAGCATAAACACTGACAAGTGCAGCACCACCCTATTTACCCTCTCTCCAAAACAAAAGGCAGGGAGCATCCAGATACATGGAACACCCCTAAGAGATGATAAAGAACCAACATACCTTGGAGTAACATTTGATGGCAGGCTGACATGGAGAAAGCACATCAACAAGTCAGTAGCAAAAGTCAGAAGGAAAATAACCAGTCTGAGAAAGCTAAGTGGAACCACATGGGGAGCCAGTGGGAAAATACTTAGCAAAGTTTACCAACAGAGCATACGACCACACCTGGAATATGGGTCAACTGCGTGATGTTCAGCATCAAACACCACACTACAAGAGCTGGACAAGGTGCAAAATCAAGCACTTAGAGTCACCACAGGAGGGATGAGATCAACCCCTATAGGGGAAATGGAGAAGATGGGGAGGACACAGGCATTGAGTGAGCGCAGAGATACGAAAACGCTAATACAAGCAGAACAGTTCCTCAGCTTGCCAGGCCACCCTATGAAGAACAGATTTGAAAACCTAGCTATGGGGCGGTTGAAAAGAAGTAGTTTTATCCACCAGGCCAAACGACTCTGCAGAGAAACCACTGATCTGCCCACAGTTGGTATCCCCCTAACAACTATTCCAGAGCGAACTCCATGGAAAGATGAGCATAGACTATCGTTACAAATCCAGACAAAAGGTAGAGGAATATTGGACAAGGAAGAACAGAACAGTGTGCAGCGCAGAACAGCCACTCTCAGCTTCCTTGATGAAGAATACCCACGGGACCTCTGGATCCGAGTCTACACAGATGGGTCAGCACAAAATGCTGTTCGAAATGGAGGAGCGGGAGTGTACATAGAATACCCAAATAATACTAGGGACACAGCCAGAGTACCGACAGGAAAGTACTGCCATAACTATGATGCCGAAATTGCCACAACCTGTGGTGCTACTGACAGATGCAAAATCAGTACTTGAGGCGCTCCTGTCTGGGAAATTGCCAGTACTAAGGACACTACTTTCTGAACTTAGCAGTCAGCATAAGGTCACCATACAGTGGATACCATCCCACTGTGGAGTACCCGGAAACGACAGAGCTGATCAATTGGCTAAGGAAGGAGCCAAAGAAGAACAGCCTGATGTGCCCGTTACATACCACCAAAAGAAAAGAATAATCAAATCAGTCAGAAAGCCACCAAAACCTGCTCAAGATGACTACCACGTTATGGACAGACCAGAACAAGTCATTATTCTGCGCCTCAGAACAGGACACAATAGATTACGCAACCACATGTATACAAAATTCAATATTGGTGAAACAGCCATGTGCACATGTGGATTGGCGTCGCAGACAGCAGAGCACATACTCCAAGACTGCCCAAAATATAACATATCTAGGCAAACCTTCTGGCCTAGAGAGACGACAGTGGAAGATAAACTCTATGGACCACTGTGTGAACTGAAAAAGACAGTTCAATTCATGCAAGAGACGACATTGCAGATATAGACATATTTCAAGCGAACGAAAGAAGAAGAAGAAGAAGAACATCTAACACTTACTCCTTAACACAAATACATGAACACAAATTACTTCCAAACAATCCCCCGACAACGGTGACATTTCAAAATCGCAAGGGGGTGGGGATAACTTAGACGTCACGACACAAGCCGTGGACTGTGCAGATTTTGATAAATCAGAAAATGGTGTGGTATACACCACCCTGATCCCGGGGTAGTGGATCGAACGTCTAGTTCTCTCCAACAAGGGGTGGGGGACTCTGTGAGAACACATATACACGTTAAAAATTCTTCGGCAGGTGGAAATTGAAAAGGTAGGCCGAATAATCCACACAATAATATTTATAGCATGTGTGATTCCAGTTCTCTCTCTCACACACACAAACACAAACAAACACACACACACACACACATACACACACACACACACACACACACACACACACACACCACACAGAGAGAGAGAGAGAGAGAGAGAGAGAGAGAGAGAGAGAGAGAGAGAGAGTACATATACTAAAATTGGAACGATACAGAGAAGATTAGCACAGCCCCTACACAAGGATGAGACGCAAATTCGTGAAGCGTTCCATATATATATATATATATATATATATATATATATATATATATATATATATATATATATATATATATATATATATATATATATATATATATATATATAGGCGTGAGCTGAATGTCAGGCTTGGACCAGTGGGACATGGGCCCTAAAAAGGACGTGACAGTCATCCTTACCAAAGGTACTACCAATGCTAACACTCAGACTCTCCCCCCAAATATATATACATATTGGTAGTACCTTTGGTAAGGATGACTGTCACGTCCTTTTTAGGGCCCATCTCCCACTGGTCCAAGCCTGACATTCAGCTCACGCCTGTGGCTCCTAGTAGCTGACAGCGTGCTACAGCGGCCACTACCCGAGTAACAGCTGTGACAGGCTGCCTAAACCAGGCGTGGGTAGCCGATTTGGTGTCAAACCAATCGGTGAATTAGGGAATGCATATCCAGCATGTGAAGTCAGGATTTGGCAGACTGCGCGGAAGAAATCATTGATGATTCAACGGGCAAGACGGCGTTTACATACAAAGCGTTGTGGAAAGTAATGAGCACGGCAAGGCATGTAGAGCGCCCTGGTTATCCACTGCACCTGCATTCATCTGCAGTCTTGACTTGTCTTGCGATTGGACTCAGATGGACTCAGTCGAGAGAGTGAGGTCGACGAATTGCGCAACTCTTCCTCACTTTAATCCAATTCATTCTTCATCCAACATATACATTGATCGTCGCCGATGCTATGAAGTTCGTGCACTGTGCTCCAGATTCTCACTGTGTAATCTATGAGAGGAGACTGGGGTACTCATTGAGAGTTCAAAATAATACCCATCTTCTGTGTGTGTGTGTGTGGATGTGTGTGTGTGTGCGTGCGTGCGTGCGTGTGTGTGTGTGTGTGTGTGTGTGTGTGTGTGTGTGTGTGTGTGTGTGTGTGTGTGTGTGTGTGTGTGTGTGTTCGCTCACTTTGTACTAAAGCCTAGTCGATACACAGACCACTACTTTTAGTGAAATGGACTGATTTTTGTGCGTGAATTAGCTCTCCTTATTACCAGAGTCCCTCGCCATCGGGTTAACCTAACCCACTTCAACTTCAGAGTTACCCACCTTCTTATAATGCATGCAATGTGACGATGGTGATCATGTCTATCCACAGCTTTCTGTCTCTTGTGCTGCAAATAATTTCTGATACCGATGTTCCTCCATACCATGATGTTGGACTGCCCAGCATCTTCTCTCTTGATCTCCCCCTGCTTCTCCTTCCTTCCAACTTCCCCGTTGTGACTACATACTCCATGTCTTCTCTTGACATGCCCACAAAATGTGGGCTGTTCACTGCTGATACGAGTTCCAGCCACCTCTGTCAAAATACTGCAGATCACCGCCACCATTAGGTCAGCATGGCCGAATGGATAAGAACGCGTGTTCTTAAACATCCGGTGTGCTGATGCCGAGGTAAGGGGTTCAACCCCTACACATGATAGTTGAACTAAAATGTTGACCTATCGTCCTTAACTTGGGGACGTTAATTACAAGTACCTCTGAAGTGTGAGTGGGTTCGCCTGATGGCGAGGAACACTGTTAATAGGTAAAACTAATCCACGCGCAAAATGCAGTCCAGCACTACTAGAAGTGTTCGTGATCCCGCATACCCGCGTTCGAAATACAGTTGCGCGCGATTTGGCAGCAGACCGCGTTGCGCTGGTGTTTTTTTTAACGAAATGGCATAGGTGCCGGTCGTTCAGAAAGCAATGGCAAACTACTGAACGTAAACTTACTAAGACATAGGCTTGTCCATGGGAATGGGATTCCCATGGGAATCCCATGGGAAACGTCCCATGGGATGGGACGGGACGGGACATTTGTATTTCCCATGGGACACATGGGACAGTAGCCATGTCATAGCAACTTTTTTTAAAAACCTTTTTAAAGCCTTTTATCATTTCTTTTTCTTTATATACTTGTATCAATTCTTTATCTCGTGGTAGGACATCGGGTAAATTAATAATTACGCGCATGCGATCATATTACCAACGTTTCAATGCCCACTTAAAAAATTACTCGCATTACTTTAATGAAGATGATGAAGAATTCTTAAACCATATTCCTAATATTGTTCAGATTAAAGGAATGCTGTATATACATGAGACATTCAAAACTCTTTTTGTCAAACTAGAAATTGACGGTGCTACATCTAATTTAATTTTGCTGTTATACTTCCTTCTAGACTATCAGTTGTACAAAGTTATTGTTCATATTGACGAAGAAACGTCCATCAGCATGGTGAAGAAATATTGTCAGAACTTTCAGAAAATTATTGAAGAAAAACTTTGGCCATATTGCGGCAGCTCTTTAGCAGTTACTGCAGCATTCCTTACTGGAGTTGTAATTAAAGCCAAAACAGAAGACTTAGTCAAGTCAGTTGTTACTAAAGAAGAAAGGGAATGTGGACACCAATAAATGGATCGCTTTTTCTAAGTCTGTTGTTCCAACTGTTATTTCATTCATTAAAGATTTAAATCTTTCTTCTGAATCATCTGCTGTATGTGAAGTAGCAGGAATTGTAGAACAAAAGCCGAAAAGTGATTTTGACTTATTTTTTTATCCTCCACCCAAAAAAAAAAAAATCACTTAAGTTTGATGACCCCAGAAACAAATGCCTTGAGGATGAAGCCACCATGTTTCAAAAATTACAGCAACCAACTTCACAACCATTAAATTATTGGAAAAATGAACATAAGTTTCCACTGCTAACAGCAAGTGCGAAAATTGTTTTGGCCATACCAGTGTCCTCAGCGACAGTAGAGCGCTTATTTAGTGCAGCTGGATTGTTGTTGAGTAAGTTACGAAAACGGATGCTACCAGCTCTCGTTATAAACTCTGTGTATATCAGATTTGCATGTAAGAAGAAAATTGTGGAAATGGTTCAGGGATTACCTGGATTAACTGAATTATTAGAAACAGTCGATCAGCAGGAAATTGATAATGTGCTGAATGAGCAGAGTGACTCAGAAACAGAATGAGAGTGTCAGAATGACACTCAATTGTCATATTTAGATTAAACTTTGTTTTAATGAAATACTCTTGAATATTAAAATTAATAAATTCTGTTGTTTTACATGTCTCTTTGCATATGTAGTCCTATTTAGTAGACACTAACCCTAAACTTTCATAAATTTCATAATTCTATTTGAACTGTATTCCATATTAGTATTATCATGGGAATCCCATGGGAATCCCATGGGATGGGACAGGCACAATTACCGTGGGATGAGATGGGAATGGGACTGAAAAATGTGTCCCATGGACAAGCCTGCTAAGACATCAACAACAGCCCCCCCCCCCCCCAAAAAAAAAAAATGGCGCTGTAGACTGCAAACGTCCTGTGAAAGATATGCAACTAACATTTAACTACTAGAAGTAGTGTGTATGGACTACGCTTGAGTTCAAAGCGAGCGAGCGCAAAAAAAAAAAAACACTGCCGTCTATTCTGAATTGTTTTGAAATGATTCAGTGCCGAAGGATAATATATCGCCAAATGTGACCTCCCATTTGGACTTGTGGACGATATATCGCCATGCTAGGGTCATCGTATTATCAGTGTTGGTTTTGCGACATCTTCGGCAATTTTAATGCTTAGTGAATGGACATTTACATTATAATACTTGTTCATTTTATTGTGCACCATGTTTGGTCCAAATCTACTTTTTTTGATTGGCACTGAATCAGTAAATATTTACTTTAGCATTTTCAAATGTCAGGTAAATACAATGAAAAGCAGCAAAATTATCGACACCTCCTTTTATCCTTGATTGCACAGATGGCAGCAGTGGACTGGGACGAAATACATGATGGAGAGAAACTAACCCCGCGTGCATACACAACATGGAATGCCCTCAACATTGTCCGGCTGACGCTGGCTATCTGGATACTGTCCAGTCACATCGCTATTATTATATTTGTGCTGGCTAAGCAGGTTCTGAGGAGTCAACCGAAGAATCTGCTGATCATCAACGTCGCACTGGTCAATGTGTTGATGGGTATGTTTAGTCATACCGGTCAAGCTGCACTTCATACTCAACCCACAGAGTACACAGTGCAGCCTTGCTGTCGTAAGTATGGGACATATGATCATGTAAATGTGTTTGTAACGTGATGTTGTTGTTATTGTTTGTTCATCAAGAATGATGATGACCATTCATTTCATCCAGTGGGGTTGAAATTATGGAGCCGTGAGTTCTAAGATGGCTGATAAGGCCTATTTTTGCTCGAAATGTTCTTTGACAATGTGGGCAAAGAATGCTTGACGTTCCATGAGGAGGATCTCCTGCAGTGGTTTTTCTGTCCAGCCTTTTCTTCATAGCTCTTACAGTCCTGGTTGCTTCACAAGTGACTTCACCCTTGTGTAATGATGTATGCCACGAATTTCAGTCTTTGGTAGCATTCTCACAGGTGTCGTGATGAATTCCAAAGCTTCCAGTGAGATTTTCAGTTTCTTTAAAGCGTTTCCCCTGGCCGCCTTGGGGGCATTTACCAAAATGCAGCTCGCCGTAATAAATTCGTTTAGGGAGCCTGTGATCTAGGCATGCGAGTTACGTGACCAGCTTCAGTGAACCATGTAACGTGATAGGTAAAGGACTAAAGGTAGACCGATGGAAAATATTGCCTTTGGGGTATGAAGTGTTAGACATTTATATACTATACTGTCATGATATATGAGGTGATGTGGCCAGTTGTCTTCCTCATATTTCCATCCCAGACAATTCTCAAAATTGTCAGGTACCTATTTTCATGAGACTGGGACGAATCAAAAGCCGCACTGATGGGAAAAATAATCCCACCTCTGCTGGGGATTGAGGCCGTACCACAGTCTTCGCAAACAAATGCACTAACCACTATGCCATCACAATTCCTTTACACCTATAAAGTTACAAAGTACGACAGCATCTAACCCTCTGGAAGAAATACCAACGTGATATTGTAGCCATCTTGTTTCATCTATTTCTTTATTTAAACATTTATGTCATTGACTTTTCTACTGTCTTCTTTTTCGTCTTCTGCTCGCTATCCTCTATCGAGGTAAAGACCTTCAAACAACTCACACCGAGCCTTCCTATCTCTTAGATCAGACCCAAACACTCGTGAGGTTTTTTTTCTAACAGCCGAAACAAACATCTCAGAGACCACACGGTTGACGGTCACCTCCCTACAGTTACTTTATCTGTGGGCACATTTAAATGTCACCAGAAGACATGTTTGACAAGCCCACACGTTATTCAGACACAGGTGATTATACATTCCCTTCAGGTACATTGTCCCTTGAAAGACTCATTTACGTGCATATCCCCGCAACCTAATATATGTTATTATTTGCAAACGATGTAACACGAAGTATATTGGACAGACTGGTAGACGCCCAGCTGACCGATTTAAAGAACACCCTAGGGATATTATTCAAAAACCCTGACAAACCTGTTTCTACCCATTTCAATTCTTCTGATCACAATGGAGTCGACGACGTATGGGTCACATCATTGGAGCCATGCTACTCTAATAACCTAATTGGGCTTAAAACTGAAAACCAGTTACAGTCGAGTCCACTTAAGTCGAACTCGGATGACTAGAATTTCGCTTAAGTCGACGTTATTGGCTTGGTCCCGGCCAAGATCCTTCTTTATCTTTGTATAAAAATTCCTGATAAGTCGAATTCGGTTAACTAGCATTTTCGGTTAACTAGCATTAGTCGAACATAAAAAATATAAATGTCCACGTTTAAGTCGAACTGTTCATTTCACCCCCCCCCCCCCCCCCCCCCCCAAAAAAAAAATTTGTTTCGCAAAAGAATGTGTATTTTTAGTCAGCCCGGAGAACAATCTCGCACATAATATGTTGCTGCTATGTCAACAATGGCTGCTAGTGGACGTAAGCTTAAAACTTTGACTTTAAAAAGAAATATTGAGTTGTTGGAAGAGGTTGAACATAGTGGGAAGAAGAAAGTGGATATAGCTAGAGAATTTGGTATTCCAACATCGACACTTTCCGGCATTTGAAAGCATAAAGACCGCTACAAGCAATTGTTTTTCAAATGTCAAATCGACAGTGATAGGCAGAGAGCTAGAACTGCTGCATGCGATTTTGTTGATGCTGCCCTTTTAAATTGGTTCACTGTGATTAGATCGGCAAATGTACCAGTAAATGGGCCTTTACTTATTGCGAAAGCAGAAGAATTTGCATGTCTTGGAGGTCAGACAGACTGGAATTGTAGTGCTGGCTGGTTGGAGCGTTTCAACAAACGACACTGCATCATTTACAAGAATGTTTGTGGAGAGAAACAGTCAGTCGACGAAGCAACAACTCACTCATGGATAGAAGACGTGCTCAGACCTGCTTTAGCTAAATATAATTCTGCGGATGTATTTAATGCCGATTAAACTGGATTATTTTGGAGATTGCTACCTGATAAAACATTTTTTTTTTTTCAAAAATGAAAAGTATCATAGGGAGAAAAAATCAAAAGAAAGAATAACAGTGGTTGTGTGTTCCAATATGGATGGTAGTGAAAACTGGCCTTTATTTGTGATTGGAAAATTTAAAAATCCTCGTTGTTTCAAAGGCCTGAAAACATTGTGTGTGAATTACAGAGCCGATTCAAAGGCATGGATGACATCAGAACTGTTCATTGAGTGGCTACAAGAATTTGATTATTCAATGGTGTGTAAACAAAGAAAAGTTCTTTTAATTGTTGACAATTGTTCAGCCCACACAAAAATTAACAATCTGAAGGCAACAGAGATTTTGTTTCTGCCACCTAATGCCACATTAACACTTCAGCCTCTGTGATCAAGGTATCATTCAAAATATGAAAGTTCTTTATAGATCCACAATGTTGTCAAAACTTGTGGGTCATATGGGTGCTGAACTCATTTGTAATGATTTAAAGATAACCCTTCTTGATGCTATTCTTATGTTAAAATCTTCATGGGACAGAATTTTACCAGCAACTATTGCAAACTGCTTTAGACAGGCTGGCTTCTTACCTGCAATAGATGTCTCTGCAAATGAGAATTCCTCACCATCAGCGAGCAGTGAGAGCAATGTTACTGACATTTCAGTGGGGCCATTACTTGCTAGATTGTATAAAGAGCTGAAGATTGACCCAGAGGAGTTTGTGAACATTGACAAGTGATGTTTCTACTAGTGCCACTCTTTCAAGCACTGATATTATAGGGCTATGTATGCCAGTCATTCAACCAACAGACCCTTTAAGCCCTGACTCTGATGATGAGGATGACTGTGGGCTGCAAGCACAACCTGTATCAGCAGTCCGATATTTTCGCATCAACTGACAAAATTGATATTTACATGATGCAGAATGGATGTTCAGATGATGCAGTCTCACAATTTTGTGCATTTAAACAGGCAATGGGAAGACATTTTTCACAAGTCCAAGAAGCAAAGCAAAATCACAGACTTTTCCTTTAATTAATTTGGAAATTTTCAAAACTAAACATTTCAACATTTCTGATATTGTATTGCTATTTATTTGTTCACTACCTGTGTTTCCTAAGTGGTACAATCATTTTGCTCAATGCTACTGTATGGTACACATGTATTAGTGTAAATTAGTGTAAATATGTGTGCAGCCTGGATAAGTAGAATTTCTGATAAGTAGAACAAATTCCTTCGGTCCCTGCGACCTCTACTTATCCAGGCTGCACTGTAATCAACTGTGTGGGATGCATCCATCCAATGGGAATCAGTACTGTTGTAGATGCCGCTGTATTACTCTCCTGACTTCCCGCTATGTATCCACATTTAACTATTTGCACACCTTTGGTTCCATTTTTTCATATTTGGCGCCTTTCATAACTGAATTGGACACAACTTTTGAAGAAAAAGAGGCACCTTTCACAATTGAATTGACCTCAACTTTTGCCCCGCATTCCTAACACCGAATGCGTTGTATTGTTAATATTGTTAAATTTCATAATTTCATGTTTTTCTTTAGATACTAAATATCATAATTTTGTTTTTCTTTAGATCTGTTTGCATTGTTCCGTTCCCGTTGAAGATTTGTATAATCGAAACGTTTGTTGTGTCGTAGTGTACTTATAGTTATTATATATATATATATATATATATATATATATATATTATATATATATATATATATATATATATATATATATATATATATATATATATAACACACACACTAGCTGACCCGGCCCGGCGTCGCCCAGACCCTGGCGGGGATCTATCTATCTATCTATCTATCTATCTATCTATCTATCTATCTATCTATCTGTCTGTCTGTCTGTCTGTCTGTCTGTCTGGCTGGCTGTCTGTCTGTCTGTCTGTCTGTCTGTCTGACCCGGCCCGGCTTCGCTCAGCTCCTGGTGGGGAGCATCTCAATTAATTCATATAAGTAGTCATATAAGCTCCCGTTTCCGTTCCCGACTGTCTGTCTGTCTGTCTGTCTGTCTGTCTGTCTATCTGTCTGTCTGTCTGACCCGGCCCGGCTTCGCCAAGCCTCTGGTGGGGAGCATCTCATTTAATTCATATAAGTAGCCATATAAGCTCCCGTTCCCGTTCCCGACTATCTGTCTATCTGTCTGTCTGTCTGTCTGTCTGTCTGTCTGTCTGTCTGTCTGTCTGTCTGTCTATCTATCTATCTATGTTCGGCCCGTTCCCGTTAAAAATATAGATAGAATAGAAGAATAGATAGATTGATAGTAGAAAATATGATTGGAAGAGATCTATCTAAAGTAAACTTACCAAGATATCACGAACAGCCAATAAATGGTGGGCGGTGGGTTGACTGCAGAGTACTGCAAACGATATGCAACTAACTTTCTCTCACAAAAAATTACTTTTTTTTTTAACGAACGAAAATCTTTATTTTCAAAGGGTTAAGAATTGGGCACGCAGGCCCGTCCTACATTCTGCCCTTCTTCTCTATTTCCTCTCATACATTCTTTCATTCAACATCTCTTATGAAGCAATTCTTTGACAACAAAAGAACAATAAGCATTAAAATGCATGAAAAGTAACTCGTTGAGGAAAT
The DNA here is from genome assembly GCA_014155875.1 of Cepaea nemoralis. NCBI lineage: Eukaryota > Metazoa > Mollusca > Gastropoda > Stylommatophora > Helicidae > Cepaea > Cepaea nemoralis. Next base: position 148,854 of record JACEFZ010006414.1, on the reverse strand, counting down.
GTTTAACATGGTTTTTTTTTTTTTTTTTTTTTTTTTTAGGGTTTGGCGGTCATCCCAGACGAGCTGGTTCCCCGCCTCCCCTGTTTTTGGCGTGGACCCTTAGTCCCACTGTGAGCTATTGCCCACAGTGGTCCACCGGGCCCACATTTAAAGTGATTAATGTGAGGTTTTTTTTTTGGTGTGTGGATCACCCGGCCCCCGACCAGACCAGGCGCACTACTGCGGGGAGCAGCAAATGCGTCTGACCTTAGCCACGGGACCGAGATTGATCCTCCCGGCCTCCGACCAGACCAAGCGCACTACTGGAAGGGACAGCAAATACACTTGATCTTAGCCAAAAGGCCGAGAAGCGATGTTTAACATGGGCATCATAAATACCCAACGTGGGTGTAACGCGCCATACATATGAGAATGTTAAAAAAAATTAATGTGCTGTTGAAGAAAAATAAAAAGATGAGTTAGAAAATTTTCACTATTTAAATAGATGCATTATTTTTATGAAAACTATGAAAATGCCTTAAAGATTATATCATTATTTATTATAACTCATATGTCTGTAAATAACTGTAGACAAAGAGTTTATAAATCTTTGAAAACAATGCAACAATCTATATATAAAATATATAGCTATGCTATTAAAAGTTATGCCCCTTGAAATAACTTTTCTTAAGTTAAGTCCCCTCACTATATATATAAATGATAAGATATTAAAATATTAAATTTTAGTAAGTAAATAGCTGATTGTTGATTCCTGAACGGTCCATCCGATTGAGATGAAATTTTCTACAGATGTTCTTCTCATTTCCGCGCAGCCAGCTGGCATAGTTATTTAGTTTTAAAACATTTATTTAAGTAATAGATCAACATTTAAAGGAAAGACGTCTAATTAAGGGGACTTAACAACAAAAGTTATATCAAGGGACAATACTTTTAGTAACATTGCTATATTATGTAATTTAAATAATTGATGCATTTTTCTTAAAGTTTTATAAAATGTTTAAAGAAGTTATCTACAGGCATATGCGTTAAAAAAAAAAAAAAAAAAGAGTGATAAACACTTTAAGGCATATTCAAAGTTTTCGTAAAAATAATTGATCTATTTTAGATACGTGAAAATTTTCGAACCCATTTTTCCCGCAACGGGAACGGGAAGGGCCGAACATATACTCTGTGCACCACAGTCGTATCTGGTATAAACAAAGTGATAAAAACTTGAAGGCATCTTCAATGTTTTCTTAAAAATAATGGATCTATTTTACATACGAAAACATTTTCTAACTCTGAACAATATCATCGAGGCTACAATTTTAAGTTTGAAATTTAAAGGAGAAGATGTACTGTTGCCTCGCATCCCAATGATTCCAACAGATATGCCATTCCAATTCAAATGTCTACAGTTTCCGGATGGATGGATGGATGGATGGATGGATTTGTGGATGGATGGATTAGAGATGGATGAATTAGAGATAGATAGATAGATAGATAGATAGATAGATAGATAGATAGATAGATAGATAGATAGATAGATAGATAGATAGATAGATAGATAGATAGATAGATGGATGGATAGATAGACGGATAGTAGATAGACAGACAGACAGACAGAATGACAGACAGACAGGTAGGTAGGTAGGTAGATATATAGGTAGGTAAATAGATAGATAGATAGATAGATAGATAGATAGATAGATAGATAGATAGATAGATAGATAGATAGATCCCCGCCAGGGACTGGGCGAAGCCGGGCCGGGTCAGCTAGTGTGTGTGTGAGAGAGAGAGAGAGAGAGAGAGAGAGAGAGAGAGAGAGAGAGAGAGAGAGAGAGAGAGAGAGAGAGAGAGAGAGAGAGATTAATCGATTAATAGTTAATTTATTTTAATGATTAATTTTTGTTTAACGATTAATCGAAAACTTTTCTCCCATCACTTATACAAATGAACCAGATGTCGAAAAATTGTCGGACATTTTAAACATAGTGCTGTCAACATAACCGAGTTGCAAAATTGTACTGAGTCACCATTGTGTAAGCTGCAGCAAGATGTACCAAAAATGTATTTTTATTATGCTACAGAGTCTTCTACAGGCCAGAGAAGCATTAGATGTCTACATGTCAGATGAAAAGATGCAATACAAAGGTCCAAAACTGTCAGATTCGGATTGGGAGAAGATTTCGAAATATGTTAAAGTTTTGGACTTATTCTGTCAGACCACGGTCCTGCTTGGCGGTCAAGATTCTGTTTCATGTAGTTGTGTATTTCCACTGCTACCATCATTGACAAAGCATATGACTGTACACGATGATGATCCGGCTACATAGCCTTAATTTAAGGCTGCATCTAGTTATGACTTCAGTGAACGTGTAGCTAATATGACAAGTATTGAAATACTACAGATTGCAACAGCACTTGATCCACGCTACAAATACCTGAAGTGTTTGTCAAAAGATGCAAAAGAACGAACTTGGTCGTGTATTGAACAACAAATAGCAGGTGATGTTCATGATGAGCAGATGGAGTGAGCCGCTATATTTTGCTATCTCCTGCAACTCGCACCATGTCCTTCCCACTTCATTTAACTTCTTTTCTAGGCCTCCACCTATTAATATTATCCTTTGTTCTGTGGTTCCACTGAAAGGACTTTTTAGTTATCCTATTCTCAGGTTTTCTCAAATATATGTCCTATCCAGCGCTGTTTCCTCACCTCTTGATATGCTGGAATCTAGTTTAGTTCTCTCCGTAATCTCTCAATCAATCAATCAATCATGTGCCATGCCGAAAAGCGTGGGCGGTCATGACTCGCCATTTCACTCGGTCACTAGACCGTAATCTCTACGCGTGTTATTATGTCATGCCTCTTTTGTCGTTCTGTTCTGCGCATACACAAGTTAATGAACGTCTGCAATTTTTATGTAATTGTTATAGCCGATCTCCATGTCTCCTAACAACATTACTGGCTTAACGTTAGAGTTAAATATTCTAAGTTCAGTACTAGTTTTAATTTATTTTGACTTTCATTTTTAATGTGTAATCTTCTTCTTCCTGTGCCTTTTATCTCCTACTGGAGCACAGACGCTCAACCAACTCATACTAAGCTCTTTGTAGATTTATTTATAATTGATGGGTGGTTTTCGCAGTTAGTATTTTACGGAATGAAGTAACCAGCTCCACGCCAATCCTCCTTAGTTGCCTCTAACGACATGCATGGTGGATTACAGTTCATTTTTTTTCTCTACGGGCCCCGATAGCACACTGGCGCTACTGTATACTAGAATAATAAATAAATCAATATCTACAATAATTAAGTCTATTTCCATGACATAATGCATACCAGGTACCAAGTGACAGTATACCACTACAAGCAATGATGTGCAGACCAAATATAACCAGACGAAGATGCCGACCACGTCAACGATGGACAAAGGGAATAAATCCGAATAAAAGTCCACGGGAATCTTGAAATGTAAAGCCCGTAAACGAGCACTTTCGCGCTCTTTAAGCTTAACTTCGACACCGCAAGGTATCAGAGGAACAAGAAGAGATAAGATGAGATGAGGCATAATGGGAAATAAGATGTTAAGCTGGAATATGTGGAGTAATATGATCAGTATTACATTTGTTGTCTAAATACTCTAGATCAGTGGTTCTCAACCTTTTTTGGCGCGTTCCCCCATTCATTTCAGAACGTCACCCCCCCCCCCCCCCCCCCATTTCGTATTTCCTGCCCCTACACAGTATACGTAATAATGGAAGCACGTACAAAAACAAGTCTAGACGTCCACATAAAATATGATTTGTGGGTCTACTTACTTTATAAAATGAATGTTAGAAGGGTGAGACGTACAAAACCGTACAGTATGAAGGGAAAAACAATATCAAGTAATCCATTCTAGTATTAACGCGATCTTGAAATAATCTTCACCCCTCCCACCCTGGAAACCCTAAAATTCCCCCCTGGGGGGGGGGGGGAATTCACCGCCGGTTGAGAACCACTGCTCTAGATCGCCTGTTTAACATTTTATTACGTTTAATAAAACTCAGATTTCCCCCCCCCCCCCCACGAGGGAAAAAACGTGAACCTGCCACTACTGGGGAATCGAACTCAGAACCACTGTATTAGTAGATGATTGCACTAGCCAATTCACCAGCACATGTGATGTAAAATCAATCATCATCATACACCATGTAGATAAGCGTGGGCGGTCCTGGTTTGCCATCTCATACGATCATCAGTGTTCGACAGAATCTGCGTTCTTCCACCAATATATGCCACCTGGCCAAGCCATCACTGAATTTATCTCTTAGTAGAACAGTAAGTGACTTGCCTGCACTTTACAGGACGTCACAATCAGAACCTTGCGGTAGGTTTTCTCAGTATGGTGCAAGTTTTCGAAATGCCGCCCCTTAAATGTTTTTTTTTCTTTAAAAATGCCGCCCCTTTACGGCGCCGCCTGATGCGGCCGATTTTCTGTATCACGGCACGGTCCTAGTTACAATCAACCCCAGCATTTATTGACTGTTTGTGACTTTCTATGCTATTTTACGTTCAGTAGTTTGTTACTAAACTGCCGACAGCTCATTTGATTGTGAAAATCAGTGCAAAGCGATCTGCTCCCAAATCGTCAGCAGCCGACTTGACCCCTGTACGTTGGGATTGTGAAACTGTTCATTGCCCCCAAGCCACAGACGTCGATATTAGAATCAATGTTTACTATAAATGCTCATTGTTCTCGTTGTTGCACGTTCCTACGATATAGTAGTGGCAAGACACTCGTCTGCCGCCCGGAGGGCCATGGGTTCAATCTGCAGCTGGGCGAATTCGGATTTTTTAAAAATTTAACTGGGCTCCCAGCTCGACCTAGTCTAAAATGGGTACCAAGAATGCCTTGGGAAGTAATGGCGTCCAGTGTCATACCACATCACCCAGTGAGTGCCGCTTGGCCATTAAAAATATGGACCTAGCTTCATATGCCTAATGCGTCTTAGGTGTTGTGTAAAGGACCCTAACATTTACCTAGTTTATTTTAAACTAAATAATTATGTCCTCAACTTTATTAAATGTTCTTGTTCACATTTTTTTTAATTTTGATTTCTTTATTTTTTTTTATTTTTGAAGGGTTGGACGTTCATAGCAGAGTATTATCAACCATCGACGTGCCTGTTTGCCGTTCTAAGCCTGGTTCTTGAGCGCTTTACCTACGTGTATACAGAGAAGAACGAGAAGAACATCAAGCCATGGGCTGCAAAGCTGGGCACTGCCATTTTGATGATTCTACCCTGGATCATGTCCTGTCTGATTTTGCTGCCAGTATTTTATGCTGGGCTGTTGGCAAAATCAACAGATCCCAAACAGTGCTTGTTCAAAGTTGACGATGCGTACTTTGTTGCCTCCCAACTCTTGTCATTCATACTCCCATCACTAGGAGTTTTTATCCTGGCACCGTTCACTGGGCTTCTTGACTGTCTGCGTCCAAAAAGATGCTTCTACAAGCCTCTGACACCCAAAGGCGAGTCCATGGCCATCACCGCCACCGTGAGTCTGTTCTCTATATTTTGTGAGGCTCCCTACTGCGTGGTTCGCGTTCTCATGATGACAGTGGAGTGCAACAATTCCTACTGCAGCCGCTTCAGTGAGGCACTGACAATGGCAATGTGGATTCGAGTCTGCAAGGCTGGTGTCTTCCCGTTTATCTGGCTGGCGTATACAGACATCAGGGAAGCACTACTACACTTGAGTACTGCTCAAAAGACAGACAAAGACACAGATGATAACGACGACGACGATAAGGATGATGCTGAAACGTTTTCACTGACCAAGAGTTCTTCAAAGGCAGTTTGAAAAAAAAATAATCAATGTTTCTTGGCATTACAGAAAACCACTTGTATAAAACTGACAATTTACGAAGGTGATGGATATGTGAAAACATGAATAAGTAGAAGCGTGTGTGAAAGAATGCAATAAACACATGTTATCTTAATCAAATCATCTGGCTTTGATTAGTTACTTCACGCATGACCAATGCTCTTTCAGCTTTCTTACCAAAATCATACGATGTATAACAACTCATGAAAGTACAGTGTTTGACATTGTACAGAATGGAGTCAAGGAAACTTAAGTTGAATGGTTGTATTCATAGTTCTATGCATAATTAACTGCTTGGTTTAGAATGCACTCTCGGCTCAGTTTGGTCATGTATTTTGGCTGAAGGAGCTAAGGTCGGTATTGGGATTTTAGTGATTTGTGTGTCAGCGTTGTGGCGAAGGGTTTATGAATACGATTCGCAATCCCGCATACCGGGTTAGAAACACAGCTACTTGCGATTTTGAAGCAGATTGCATTATGTTGATTTTCTTATAATGGTACGAAAGTCGGTCGTTCAGAAAGTAATGGCAAACTACTGAATGTAAACTTGCCTAGTAAATCACAAACAGCCTAAACATGCTGGGGTTGACCGTTACGTCCTGTAAAGGTATACAATTAACTATTAAATGGTTTGTATGCTCGTTTGCTTTACTGTCAGAGTGGTTTGAGTTCACTCCCCAGTACTGGCAGAATTTTTGCTTTAACCAGTATGGCTCTAATGTTGAGTCAGTGTCATATTTTTTTTTTCTGAAAACTGTTTTGCGAGGAAGAGAACAGGTCAATCAATCGCATTACGTATCACCTAGTACATGTGAAGGCATAATATTTCACACTCCTATGCTGTATCTGCCACGGGATCTAAGTTTACTTGTGTTTAAAAGAGAAGTATTATGATCAATTGTAACTATTAACACAATTCCGAACTCACAATAACAATAATATGTATACTCAAATTCAACAGTCTCTTTTATCAGTATATGGAAAGTTGTATTAGTATAAATCACCATGATGATAAGAGTGGTTGGGCATGGTTGGTCATCTCACGATCACCATGTTCCTCGATGATAAGAGTGGCTGGTCACCTCACACGATCACCATGTGCCTCGATGATAAGAGTGGCTGGTCATGGTTGGTCATCTCACACGATCACCATGTGCCTTGATGATAAGAGTGACTGGTCATCTCACACGATCACCATGTTCCTCGATGATAAGAGTGGCTGGTCATCTCACACGATCATCATGTGCCTTGATGATAAGAGTGGCTGGTCATCTCATACGATCACCATGTTCCTCGATGATAAGAGTGGCTGGTCATCTCACACGATCACTGTGTGCCTCGATAAGAGTGGCTGGTCATGGTTGTTCATCTCACACGATGTTCCTCGATGATAAGAGTGGCTGGTCATCTCACACGATCACTATGTGCCTCGATGATAAGAGTGGGTGGTAATGGTTGGTAATCTCACACGATCACCAGTTTCGAATCGGGCCCTTGTTCTTCACCCGATTATGTCATTGATGTATATTTCTTCTGTTTTTCCCGTTCCTTACTCTTTACCCATCAGTTGCAATCAAGTTTTAAAATTAACGTCTCATGAGCAAACCCCCCCCCCCCCCCCCCCCCAATAATAACTTTCTACGTATTATTTCTCTAATCATTTTACGATTTTTCATTAATTTCTTGTAGAGCTGTCTCATTTTTTTTCTGTCCGTCCATAGTGATATCTATATTCCCCCCCCCCCCCCCCCCCAAAAGTAAATACATATAGGTTTCTGTGTCAGAGAAAGCGAATTTCCGTTGTAGGCCTTCCTCTCTGCCTTTCATGTGATACTTTATATACATTATATCTACTTAGAATTAAATAATGTAATGCACTTGCTTTAGATTCTAATCTTGTAAATATTTACAGACACTGTCAGATTTCTTTGATTCCAAAGACAAAATAGCATGTCAACCAAACGTGACAATCAACAATGAACAAATAAAACATGATGATCAACAAACCAACCATGACGATCAACAGACCAAACATGTCATCAACAAACCAAACATGACAATGAATAAACCAAACATAGCAATCAACAATGAACAAACCAAACATGACCATCAACAAACCAAACATGACTATCAACAAACCAAACATGACAGTCAACAATGAACAAACCAAACATGACAATGAACAAACCAAACATGACAATCAACAATGAACAAAACCAAACATGACAATGAACAAACCAAACATGACAATGAATAAACCAAACATGACAATCAACAATGAACCAAACATGACAATCAACAATGAATAAACCAAACATGACAATCAACAAACCAAACATGACAATGAATAAACCAAACATGACAATGAATAAACCAAACATGACAATGAATAAACAAAACATGACAATGAATAAACCAAACATGACAATGAATAAACCAAACATGACAATGAATAAACCAAACATGACAATGAATAAACCAAACATGACAAATCAACAATGAACCAAACATGAAAATCAACAATGAATAAACCAAACATGACAATCAACAATGAACAAACCAAACATGACAATGAACAAACCAAACATGACAATCAAGAATGAACAAACCAAACATGACTATCAACAAACCAAACATGACAATGAATAAACCAAACATGACAATCAACAATGAACCAAACATGACAATCAACAATGAATAAACCAAACATAACAATCAACAATGAACAAACCAAACATGACAATGAATAAACCAAACATGACAATGAACAAACCAAACATGACAATCAACAATGAACAAACCAAACATGACAATGAACAAATCAAACATGACAATCAACAATGAACAAACCAAACTGACAATCAACAATGAACAAACCAAACATGACTATCAACAAACCAAACATGACAATGAATAAACCAAACATGACAATCAACAATGAATAAACCAATCATGACAATCAACAATGAACAAACCAAACATGACTATCAACAAACCAAACATGACAATGAATAAACCAAACATGACAATCAACAATGAATAAACCAAACATGACAATCAACAATGAACAAACCAAACATGACTATCAACAAACCAAACATGACAATGAATAAACCAAACATGACAATGAACAAACCAAACATGACAATCAACAATGAACAAACCAAACATAACAATGAACAAACCAAACATGACAATGAACAATGAACAAACCAAACATGACAATGAATAAACCAAACATGACAATCAACAAACCAAACATGACAATCAATAATGACCAAACCAAACATGACAATCAACAATGAACCAAACATGACAATCAACAATGAACAAACCAAACATGACAATCAACAATGAACAAACCAAACATGACTATCAACAAACCAAACATGACAATGAATACACCAAACATGATAATCAACAAACCAAACATGACAATCAATAATGAACAAACCAAACATGACAATCAATAATGAACAAACCAAACATGGCAATCAACAATGAACCAAACATGACAATCAACAATGAACAAACCAAACATGACAATGAACAAACCAAACATGACAATCAACAAACCAAACATGACAATGAAAAAACGAAACATGACAATGAACAAACCAAACATGACAATCAACAATGAACAAACCAAACATGACTATCAACAATGAACAAACCAAACATGACAATCAACAATGAAAAAACCAATATGACAATGAACAAACCAAACATGACAATGAACAAACCAAATACAACAATGAACAAACCAAACATGACAATCAACAAACCAAACATGACAATTAACAAACCAAACATGACAATCAACAATGAACAAACCAAACATGACAATCAACAATGAACAAACCAACATGACAATGAACAAACCAAACATGACAATCGACAATGAACAAACCAAACATGACAATGAACAAACCAAACATGACAATGAACAAACCAAACATGACAATGAACAAAACAAACATGACAATGAACAAACCAAACATGACAATGAACAAACCAAACATGACAATTAACAAACCAAACATGACAATCAACAATGAACAAACCAAACGTGATGATCAATAAACCAAACATGACAATCAACAAACCAAACATGACAATCAACAATGACCAATCCAAACATGATGATCAACAATCCAAACATGATGATCAACAAACATGATGATCAACAAACCAAACATGATGATCAACAAACCAAGCATGACAATCAACAAACCAAACATGACAATGAATAAACAAAACATGACAATCAACAATGAACAAACCAAACATGATGATCAACAAACCAAACATGACAATGAACAAACCAAACATGATGATCAACAAACCAAACATGACAATAAACAAACGAAACATGACAATCAACAATGAACAAACCAAACATGATGATCAATAAACCAAACATGACAATCAACAAACCAAACATGACAATCAACAATGACCAATCCAAACATGACGATCAACAAACCAAACATGATGATCAACAAACCAAACTTGATGATCAACAAACCAAGCATGACAATCAACAAACCAAACATGACAATGAATAAACGAAACATGACAATCAACAATGACCAAAATAAACATGACAATCAACAATGAACAATCCAAACATGACAATCAACAAACCAAACATGACAATCAACAAACCAAACATGACAATCAACAAACCAAACATGACAATCAACAAACCAAACATGACAATCAACAATCCAAACATGACAATCAACAAACCAAACATGACAATCAACAAACCAAACATGACAATCAGCAAACCAAACATGACAACGAAGAAGCTGAAAATTTCACAAACTTTGAAAACCCTGGCTCCATCATTAGCAATACTGGAGACTGATCAAAAGCAGCCAAAAGGGCTATATCTATCTAACAGGGGAAATAGCACAGACAACCTATAACAGGGGAAATAAAACAGAGAACCTATAACCGGGGAAATAGCACAGAGAACCTATAACATGTGAAATAGCACAGAGAACAGAGAACCTATAACATGTGAAATAGCAGAGAGAACCTATAACAGGGGAAATAACACAGAGAACCTATATCATGTGAAATAGCACAGAGAACCTATAACATGTGAAATAGCACAGAGAACCTATAACATGTGAAATAGCACAAAGAACATATAACAGGGGAAACAGCACAGAGAACCTATAACAGGGGAAATAGCACAGAGAACCTATAACAGGACACCAGCAAACAAAAGCAGCTAGAAGGGCTATATCTATCTAACAGGGGAAACAGCACAGATAACCTATAACAGGGGAAATATCACAGAGAACCTATAACAGGACACCAGCAAACAAAAGCAGCCAGAATGGCTATATCTATCTAACAGGGGAAACAGCACATAGAACCTATAACAGGGGAAACAGCACAGAGAACCTATAACAGGACACCAGCAAACAAAAGCAGTCAGAAGGGCTATATCTATATAACAGGGGAAACAACACAGAGAACCTATAACAGGACACCAGCAAACAAAAGCAGTCAGAAGGGCTATATCTATATAACAGGGGAAACAGCACAGAGAACCTATAACAGGACACCAGCAAACAAAAGCAGCCAAAAGGGCTATATATGTCTAACAGGGGAAACAGCACAGAGAACCTATAACAGGGGAAATAAAACAGAGAACCTATAACAGGGGAAATAGCACAGAGAACCTATAACAGGACACCAGCAAACAAAAGCAGCCAGAAGGGCTATATCTATCTGACAGGGGAAACAGCACAGAGAACCTATAACAGGGGAAATAGCACAGAGAACCTATAACAGGACACCAGCAAACAAAAGCAGCCAAAAGGGCTATATCTGTCTAACAGGGGAAACAGCACAGAGAACCTATAACAGGGGAAATAAAACAGAGAACCTAAAACAGGGGAAATAGCACAGAGAACCTATAACAGGACACCAGCAAACAAAAGCAGCCAGAAGGGCTATATCTATCTAACAGGGGAAACAGCACAGAGAACCTATAACAGGGGAAACAGCACAGAGAACCTATAACAGGGGAAATAAAACAGAGAACCTATAACAGGGGAAATAGCACAGAGAACCTATAACAGGGGAAATAGCACAGAGAACCTATAACAGGGGAAATAGCACAGAGAACCTATCACAGGGGAAATAGCACAGAGAATCTATAACAGGGGAAATAGCACAGAGAACCTATAACAGGTGAAATAGCACAGAGAACCTATAACAGGTGAAATAGCACAGACAACCTATAACATGTGAAATAGCACAGAGAACCTATAACAGGACACCAGCAAACAAAAGCAGCCAGAAGGGCTATATCTATCTAACAGGGGAAATAGCACAGAGAATCTATAACTGGACACCAGCAAACAAACATGCTGACATGAATCTTTCCTGCGACACCATATTCGCGTGCAACATGAACAATTTCACAAACACTACAGAAGAAAATAGAGGCTTCTGAACTTAAATGTTACCAAAAAATTATAAAATGCCATTGATAAGAAGAAAACAAAGTACTGGCATTCTTATATAACTGAACATAGAAGAAAACTGACTCACATACAGTGTCATGTCTTGGAAACTAAACAAATACTTTGGTCACATCAAACGCCACAACTGTTTAGACAGAAGGCCAGTGGAAGGCATGGTTCCTGCAAGAAGAGGCAGGGGGCCAGTTAATACAACAGTGGACTTCTACTTCTTCATTCACCAGATATTTTCTTGTTTTGGACAAAATTGCATTGTGCTTGTTTACAGCAGAGCTGCGACATTAGCACTTTCCAACCAGCACATCTGACTTCGACCTGGAGTTGTTGCCTGGGTTTAGCTTTTCCAGGTGTTTCATAGGACATTTCACAACCTCATATTGATGAAGTCATCTTTGCCTTTCTATATAGGATGGTGCCCTCCAATAAGCCCAGAACAACTGCATGCATGACGGTCAGCCCTCATTGATAGATCAGGGGCAGAATATGGGCATATGCCACCATCTAAGGAGGCTTCTATAAATGCAAATCTGACAATGCTCTATTACTGGGCTCACCTATGGAATCATTACATCCTGCACATGACTGCTTATATAGGACCTCCCATTCACCATGTGCTGGCCTATAGAGACTAGATAGATACAATCAGTAGATCTGGAATCTTCAATGACCTCCACACAATGAGCTGTTTGATCCCTCAGCACATTGCCAATAGATCTAATAGCATACTTTTCTGTCTGGTTCCTAGGATCAGGGTCTTGGTTAGTGACTTCTTCATGGATTGATTTACACGAAGACCAGCATGCTCCAAGCAGACCTCAACCCTGGAAAACCATGCAGAGCAATAGTTTTTCCTCTTCCGCTTAAAGGTGGGGTGGTTTTGGACATGAACTCATAGGACCACTATGGTGTGACTGTGTTTGACAAAGAAGGTTTTCTCTCATAGCACTGATACTCCATTTAGTAGATAACATGTGGTGGACATATGAACCAAATTTTCATTTAGTAGGAATCACACCTCGTAGACATTGCAGTCAATGTGTCAAATTACTAGAGCACAGCTTTGATGGACATCATTTATCCAAATTTTTAGGTAAGTTGATAAGTGCTAGAAGCTTTTCCATTTCATGGTTTCTGGTTACTGCATCTCTAGGAGCCAAAAACTCCAGATGCCCTACCAGTTCAGTTCAAGCTTATGATGGTTATTTATCATGGTTTATGACAAGGACATAGGGCAGAAGTCTTGCATGGGGTTCGGTGGAACCAGCACAGAGTTCGCTGGCACCAGAAGTGAGGCACAATGTATCCATTTATACACAACACAATGACCATAACTTTCTCCCAAGCCTATGACCGAAATCACTATCCCACCAACGATGGACAAGGACATTAATGACACCCTTGGCATAAAAATGTATGGGACACTAAATCTAGCAAATGATTACGAGTCTTCAATGGATAGTGGCCAGAGCACAGCTCTGTAAAGAACTAACCATCTGATGATAATGACTGCAATCAATTACCTTCCAAGTAACTTACGTCATCAGCCAATCACTGTTTCTGCAGTTGGAGGTCATGTGGCAAAGTGATTAAGCTGCCTGTCTCATGTCAGAAGGTTATGGATTCACTTCTAGAATCCGCCATTCAGTTCATAAGCACATTTTTGGGGAGACACCTGGGGGTTGTCGCTGGAGCTACAGAGTTCATGTACTGTTTAACGCTTCCAGCAGATGGCACGTGGAAAGAGACCAAGCCATATGGGATCAAACCCAATGCAATGAATTGGATCCCCAGCCTTTAACCACCCCCCCCCCCCCCCCCCATAGTAATGTGTCCTTAAGATAGAACTGAAGTCTCATGAAGCCTCAGGTTAATTGTTTCTAGCAACATGTACAGCCCAGAGCTGATTACTGTGTGTGGCTTCTTCAGAAAGGACCTTGGGATGTAAAAGGAGTTAGACTTAGCAGCATTTGGACTGAGTCCTTTGGTCAAATGCCATGTAGACAAAACCTGCAGACATTCATTCATCCTTTCTGCTTCGATACAGGGTGTTCTGTGAACTGGGTCAGAAGTTAGGGAAGATAATGAATTTGATAACACATTTAAGAAAGTCATCTTTGAGTACAGCCATAAGAAATATTTCTTCATTTATTATTCAAACTGCAGATTTGCCAGTTATTCACTGCTGAAAAATCACAGAACCTCAACTATACCAGTATTTTTTGTTTGTTTGTTAAACAACATGCAATAAATACAATTGTTTTCTTCTTTAACTTGACACATTGCAACTTACAGAGAATAATGCACTCTCACAACATGCTATTTACAATCTCTATGCAATAAAGTTTTAACCTGCAGGAATTTTGCACTACACTTTATGAATACACATATTAAAAATTAAACCCACATTCTGTACGCAAGCAAAGGCTGCACTTCAAAAAATAAAAGTATCTTATGCAATAAATCACTGTCACTGAATGTCAGGAAGAGTGTAGTGAAATGTTACAATAGAACCTGTCCTGCTGTATAGCAGTGAATTGTGAAACATGAATGAATAGGTTAGGAAGTGCTTGCAAGCAGCGGAGAAGTAGGTCTGAATTGTGTGTTGTATATACCTTGGACTGATATACCTAACAAGTGCCTGGAAAAGGCTAATGAAAATAGAACATTATATACAAATATAAGAAACAGACAAATAGTGTTCTTTGGTCATGTGATGAGACCCAGCATTGGTAAATACCATGACAGGATAGATCTACAGCAGAAGAGATAAATGAAGCTGGATGGATTGGGATGGTGGAATATCATCAATAGAATTAATCCAGAACACCAGAGGTTGAGATATGTGGAGATGCATATACGCCTACGCTAATTGGCAGGGCACATGATGATTATTCTGTACCGAGAATTAAAGTAAATATGTTATTATCTATAATCATACATTGTTTAGAAATATTCTTATAAAATGAAAATGTGCAAGGAATAAAAAAACAACAATGAAAAAGTGGTAATTAGTCATTTTAGAATAAACAGCAATTATTTTTTTAGTTTAGTCAGAATCAAATTCGTTTTCCTACATCAGTAATTCCCTCTGGGCATCGAGCTGGAGTCTGTTGACAATGGCATACCTAAGAACCCATGGACATACCTAAGAACACTAGGTCTAATGCCAGTCAGATGGCACAGATTTGTGCTAATCATGATCTGGTGACATCCTAATATACCTCCCCAGACGGGAAGTTCCAGTACCAGCCTTGCACATCCTGCTGGTTTCTTAACCTGGATAAGGGAAGGAGAGCTGTGCACCATGTGGAGATGGTACTTCAGTATCGGGTTGTGAGGCAAGACTCTACACCAACCTCATTGCCACAAATGCAAGTCTTTTTCAGTGCACAAACTGAATGCCAATGCACCGGACTTAAAGAGCTAAAACTCAGTCTTTAAGAAAATTCACCAATCAGTAATTCATGTCAGGAAATATATCTTATGAAGACGTTAGTAAAACTAAAAATTCCTGACCGCTGAAAGGAATTCATCAAACTAACGTTTTTTAAAGTGGCAAATTTACCAACTTAATAAAGAGACTAACGGTAACCTTTAATAGTATTTTACTTTGTTAGGTCACTTCAAGTGCAGTCTTTATCAACAAATGTACATTCAAATACACCATGTATAGGGACAGATGGGCATTTGTGAATACCTCCGCAGCTGTGAATAACTTTTGTCAAATCTCTACCAAAGTCAATAAAGATGTAAGTAAACATGCAAACAATACACAATGTTAACATTTTAATGTGTTTAGTCCCAATCTGATGATCAACAATTCAACAATGTGTATTTATTTGACTAAATCCATAGTGTTTTCAATTTTTCTAGATTTATCAAAATTAGATACATATTAATTCTAGTTTCAAGCCAATTTATAAGTTTTCAATTTTTCAAAGCTTACAGCTTGTTTTGCCCATGTGCTACCTTGCCAATCTCAGAGTATACTCTCTCTGTCTATAATTAAGTTACGGTGTATATATTTTTTCTATTAAATATAATACTTTTACTTGCTTGGCCAAGGCTATAGGAAACTACACTTTTCTTTACAAATGTTCAAATCTGATAATTATTGTTCTATCTTGTTCAATTTTTAATATCAATAGCCCTATGTGTTCTCTTTACGCGAGCTGTATGAAAACTTAATTCTGACTTTCCAGAGTGACATATTTATGAAATGAACAAACAAACAAGAAAATAGCTTGAGCAATCAAAACTAAGTGTGTCTATACACAATTCCAACTTGACACACACATAATCAACTGTTTGTGGTTAAGTACCTGGGCATTTCATCATCAGCATTCTTTGAAGAAAGGATACACAACTGCAGCAAGATATGAACTAAAAACATACAGCAGAAAGATAGTTTTCAGAATGAATCTTAATTAATGACTTCATATAATAAATATGTAATTTCTTTCACAATTTCTTGACACTTCAATCATTTAAACCATGATCAAGAAGAACCAACAGATTAATTCAACAACACTTATTTGTAGATACAAAACTCTTACACTGTACCTTTGTTCATCCGACATATGTCACCTCTTTGATTCCTTGTTCTCCTTCAAGCATATATTTGTAAATATACACAAGCAGACTGACATTTTCTAACATTTCTCAAATGTTGTGTACATGTAAAATAGCATGGAAAATAGAAGCAATATCAATATCTATTACAAGTAAAGACACTATAATTAAAACTCAAGCACTGTGGAGAAGGAAGAACAGCGGCTACAGTAAAATTATGTAGATAGTCAAAATTATATCATACCTCTTTTATTGTCCTACTTTGTTTTTGGTTGGATTAAGTTGTAACAATTTTATTAATCAAATTGTTTCACTGCATGTAACAATTAAAGGTGTTGTGATAACTATAAGTGAATAGAATGCAAATGTATGATCAGGGTCCATAAGGGGAGCAAAGAACAGTAACAGGGCAACTTACCATGCATGTCACAAGAGACAACCAAGGAGGGTTGGCTTGAGACTGGCCATCTATATTATATCTAGAAAGCTTTAGCAGCAAAAACCAACCAATCACCAACAAGTCTACAAAAGCCTTGATGTGAGTTGGTTCAGAGTCTATGGCCCATTGAGAGATGACCGGATGAAGAAGATAAGTGAATAGATGCATTATAACTCTTACAGAAATAGTTACATACTGGCATAAAAAAGGCATACAAGACTTCTGCCACGTAATGCAATACATTATACTGAAAAGAAAGGTATTGATCATAACATATCAGAAGACTATACATACTTTTGATGTTATGAAAAGTATCAATAGTAACATATAAACCAACAAAAAAAAGATAATAAACCATTGAAGTAGACTTTGAAAAATCGAAATCATTAAAGAAAATATCAAACAAAGCAATAATAATTGGTAAATTAATAAGTCTGCCCCAAGATTTCTGCCATGCGATGCAATACATCATACTGAAAAGAAAGGTACTGATCATAACATATCAGAACATCGATCATAGTTTTGATGTTATGAAAAGTATCATTAGTAACATATAAACCAACAACAAATAATAAAAAACATTGGAGTGGACTTTGAAAAAATTGAAAATCTGTTTTTTTTATCCAGATCACTAAGAAAATGTCAAACAAAGCAATAATAATTGGTAAAATAATAAGTCGTCCCCCCCCCCCCCCCCCCCCCCCCCCCCCCCCCCGCATATCCTATTAAGGACATCGCTGTCAACACCAGCATTTTACCGCTGTTGTTGATTTCTTGGCAAGATTACGCTCAGTAGTTTGCCATTGCTTTCTGAGTGGCTGGCTCACATATCCCGTAAATCCCCGGGAAGGTTAACCTGGTCAACAAATGCCCGCAGAAGTCGGATGTGTCAGCCTAACGGCGCAAGAACGCAGCTCTGCTGTAAACAGGCACAACGCAATCACATCCGAAAAAAAAACTCCGGATGATCGCAGAAGAAGAAGAATAACGGGTGTGGCGAGAACCGCTACCGATCTTGCGCAGCTACGTTTGCTCACGTGGATAAACAGGATTATGGAGAAAGTCGCTAATCCCTAGGCCAGGGAGACGGCAGTACGCCTGTTACAAACCTAAAATATATATATATATATATATATATATATATATATATATATATATATATATATATATATATATATATATATATATATATATATATATATATAAAGAAAGCTGCATTCAATTAAAGGTTGACATTTCCTAATGAACAAACTGCAACTACCAGAGCTTGTCATGAACAAAATACAACTACCATAGCTAGTCAGGAACAAACTGTAAGTACCATAGCTAGCCGTGAAAATAACTGTAAGCATTATAACTAGCTAGAACAAATTGTTCAGCAATTAGTTTCATAACTAGTTATGGACAATTTGCTGAAATATGAGTTCCACATATCATTATTATCATCATGTGCCATGCCGATCAGCATGATCAGGTATGGTTCGCCATTCACACAATTATCAGACTCTTCGATCAGGTCTGTATTCCAGAGCAGAACAGGACACAATAGATTACACAACCACATGTATACAAAATTCAAGATTGGTGAATCAGCCATGTGAATGTGTGGATTGGCGCCTCAGTCAGCAGATTACATACTCCAAGACTGCCCCAAATACGACATATTTAGACAAACCTTCTGTCCTAGAGAAACAACAGTGGAAGATAAATTCCATGGACCACTGAGTGAATTTAAAAAGACACAGTCCCATGAGTTTACAGAAGAAACAACATTGCAGATATAGTTCAAGAATGTATCTTTTTGTCTTCCCTTTTCTCTGTTCGCATCAAATTTATTTCCTCTCATAATGTGTCCCTCCACAACTAGTCATAAACAAACTATACAACTGTGAGTTCTAAAACTAGTCATGAATAAGTTCCAGAACTAATCATGAGACAGTGAGACAGATGATCAGTACAGCAGTACTCCAGACATGGAGAAGTTTACTGGTAAACTCTACGAGACTGCCATGACTGAGTGTGGGGTTATAATCAAAGCCGTCATGGTATCATCTTTGAGAAATTATAACAGTTACATAAATCAATATTGCACACGATTTGTGTTCCAAATATATAAATAACCCTCCACTGAGGTGTTAAACATTATGTACATGTAAAAGAAATTAATGAAGGGGTTTTTAAATATTAATTTAATTTAATTTTATATTCAATTATGAGTAGTCTAAAGTATTGCAGTGATATGATTTTTAATTTCTTAGTAGTTATGAGGACTGTCCAGTAAGTATCCAGATTTTGTCAGGATAATCCAAATGCAAAATGATTAAGTTTAGTAACAACACCAAAGTGAACAGTATACATATATATGACCCTTGATGGCGAAGTGGGCAGATATCAGCAATTTTCCTGTGCTTTGTGTTTCATACTGGCATAGGACCAGTTGACCCCAGTGCAGGAACTGCGTATTGAGATGAAACTTTTGGTAAAAGATGGTTTAAAACCTGCTAACATTCATCACTGACTGTCATGTTGTTTAGAGAACAGGCTGTAGCATGTTCAACCGTATGAGAATTATGTAAAGGCTTCATGAAGGTAATGAATCCATCAAGGATAATCTGTGTGAGTGTCGACTGAAAAGTGTCATATGCACTGTCAGAAGTTGTTTTGGGTGATTGGCGAGTTACTGTACATGAAGTCATGATGGCTACTAGCATAAACAAAAGTTCGTGGACATTATCATGAAGCATTACCTCAATTTTCATAGTTTGGAAGGCCATTCATCCAGTAAAGGTGTCATTTTTCAGCACAACAACGCAAGACCCCCTTACAGCTGCCAAAACTATGGTAATTATTGTCCAATTGCATTGGGAGGTACTGCCACATCCACTTTACAATATGACTTTGCGGCAAGTTATTTTCACCTGTTTGGCCCTCTGAAAAAGCACCTCGCAGGACAAAAGTTTGACACGGATGGTGAAGTGCTTCAGGTAGTTAGTTCTCTAATGGCTCAAGTACCAACTAAAAGAATTTTATGCTGCCGGAATACAGAACCTCATAGCCCGATGAGAAAAATGTGTTGCAGAGGCAGGTGACTACATTGAAAACTAGTACAAGTAATTTCAATTTATCTTCCATAGACATTACATCAGTCCAGATACTTACTGGACGATGCTCATACTTGAATTACTCAATTGTTTAAAAGATTTAAGAAAATGACTGATTCACATTTTTAAAAACATTACTAAGTGAAAAGAGTGTGCTGCTGAATAATATAAGTTTGTTATTTGTGCTTACATATATCTTTGTACATTTGAAAACTATCAGCAATTACAATTAGCAAACTTTTAAATTTTTATTCTTAGCAGAATATGACATGTGCATAAATGTTAGCATGGTTACATCAAAAAGTAAAAAGTGTTGAAGTAACAGCTTTCTAATGAAAATCAGTAAGTAAAGATCCCTTTCTACATGCCTTAAGGCTCATTGGGCATATATAGCTAGCCACATATTTGTATAGACCAATCAGCAGCTGGGAGTGATGTGGTCAGTATCACACCACCCGCCTTTACTTCCCAAGTCATTTCCTGCTATGTTGACCTGGAAGCCCAGGTTAATTTTAAAAATTCAGATCCACCCCAATGCAGATCGAACCCCTGACCACAGGAACACAGGCAAGTGTCTAGCCACTACTCTACCGTGGCTCCCATATCGGTGACCAGTAAATTCTCACACCAAGTATTAAGTGATCCCAATAATTATGTTTAGCTTTCATCATTTATTTTCCATATACGATATATATATATATGATCGTGCTATGCTACATCAGGCCTGATAAGTTCTCATTTCAGACCCTCTTCTATGCAAAATGTCCATGAGTTAAATTAATAATTACTTTGTGCATTTACTTAATTGGCTCCAAACGGTTTATTTTTTAAATTTCTCACAATACATCGAGAATCATGTAAAATGAATGCAATGCCTCGTATAAAGCCCTTTGTAGCAGAATTGAGCAAATTCAGCCATTTATTTCTTTGATGGGAGACTAAAACTACAGTAGGAAACAATCAATGGACTAATAAAATCAATAATACAGTAGATATTACTAAATATACCTGCAGACATTATCAAATATACCAGATTCACAGACAAGAATAAACAATACAGGCCACTCAAACTTACCTAACCACTAATTTCCCCCTTCGCACAAACATAAATGTCCATGTCAGACAAGAACAGACACTTAACGCAGGCCACTCAAAACTAACCTAACCACTAATATCCCCTTTGTACAAACATAAATGTCCTTGTCAGACAAGAAACCTGATCCACTAAATCATTCTCAAAAAAAAAAAACTGCATTACCTACAATGTAGACCAACCAAAATTTGCGTCAGTGAAGCAGGTTAGATTACTGTTTAGATCTGGAAATACCAATTGCCTGGTACCAGGTCTTGCAGAACCAGCATGAACATGAACAATGAAAAGATGAAGTCAAATAATGGCCATGAATGGTTTTGACTTCCGAACAGGCAACTTATCTGGTTTCCAGTGACCGAAAACAAAGGCAGAGATACTGGAGCCTATCACCAACACTTGATACACTCATACCTTCATAAATGTGAGGCTTTACTCTACACTTCTGCTACACTACCTGTTAAAGACAATTACTGTCCACTGTCTTTTAAAACCCAAATAAATAAATTAAATAAAATTGTCTCTTCCATTACCATCCAAAAATGGACAAAATCTACAGAATATGCTTAATGATACAGTCACGTGTCATAATTGCTATTTTCAACAAATTTATACAATTAAACAGCCATAATTGTTATATGCAAACAAATTACCCCTCACAGAATGTGACCGAAAGATGTTTTTTTTTTAATTTTTAAATTATAAAGTGACTAACTACATACATTTTTACACCAGTTTCAAACTGACCAGAATAAACTAAGTTAAATAATGTAAATGCTGACCTGCATAAGGTAAATATAATAATTGGACAATGAAACAACCAAATTGGGTTTACAAGAGTATTAGCCACAGAAACAGGTGCATTAAAAAAACTGCATTGTACAGCGTGAGAAGGCCAACAAACTACCCAACCATCTAGCAACTGCAGTGAACTTAAATCATAAGATGATACAGTATTATTACTGGCCACAGTACTCAAATGTAAGTTGTAACATAAGTGTCAATAATTGTAAGGCAGATACTTTTGAGGAACAAAAATGCTACAAGCTTCCTCTTTGACCCTGTTAATGAAAATTCCAACCACCAACTTTTCTCTACCTTCTATCAAACCTAACCCAGCATTTTCACCACAACATGTGACAACACAGATGCTTAGGCAAACACATTAAGTTTTAACACCAAGACAAATAAGTTATGATGCAAGCTGCCCAACCACTGACTTGCTTATCAAGCAAATTTCAAGAATGTTTATTCCACAAGTCACACAACTGCATTATGGGATGGTCCTAATTAATGCAAGCACTGCTCGGCACAGTACTGTCTGCCTAGATATGCATGTACTCATTTGATCACGATTCTGTACACTGGTATCATATGAGCTCAAAAGTTTCTATCTTCTAACAGGAAACAGTGCCCTAATGAATTAAAAACATATCTGCAGGAGAACAAAGCAGTAGTGGAACAGCCTAAAATAAATCAGACTATATTCAGAGCACATTAATTGGAATAGTGTTGGGGTATTAACTTTATTTACTGATCTTTCACCCAGTTGGTTCCGTCACCCAGCTACCGAGTTAAGTGCTTGAAGTGACACTGTGACCTTTGGATTTTGTGTGGAGTGCTTTTACATCTATCTGCGGTTTGTATTGTGAACTGCATGTTCAGAAAATGATGGCAGCCAGTTACTGAACTAGCTAGTTTTGCATTATGCAGTAATGTGTGTGAAGCTGTTACTTTTCTAGTGACTGCTGCTTCCATCGACGATGAACTGTAATGTCATATGGGGCAGTGAGGAGCATTTTGTGTGATATTCACTGCCACAGGAACGGAGCATAATGGGGGGGGGGGGGGAAGGTGACTCTGTGCCGTGAAGTTGGAACCGCGACTAACTAAGGTTAACTTTATAATCACAGCTGAAAGATGCACAGCAGGAGAAACACATGTTAGCAATGACATCTCCTACCTCATTTTAAAAATAAATCTTGTCAACAATAAGAGCCGTCCGCTCAAAGTGGGTCCAGCTTTTGATAATATCCTAAACCAGAATGCAGGAGCAGAAACCAGAATGAAGACACAAGATACTGGCCGATGATTTAGTTTTGTATCAAGCATAACATGATGGACTGGTGAATACATTGTTGAAAAAATAATGCAGTTAACAAGAAACACTGAGTTATTTACAAATCTCATAGGCAGTTTTACAAATATAATATGACTGACAAATTAACAAAAATACAGACCACTTTCAACATAATTCACATCATACTTAACTACAGAAAAGTCACAAATTTGTCCATGGCACAAATACCATTACTGTTATAAATGAAAGAATCTTTCAACATAATGTAATAACAATACCCTAATTTGAAAAGCATCCTTATTCACAGAGGAAATAATTCAATTTTCATTCTACAAAGGTAAATAACACTTTAATTATTGTTTTATTTCTGTTTTGACACATCATCTCTCCCAAAAATTGCTGATAACAAATGCCTAAATCTTCAACTATAAATTGCGTGTCTGATTTCTGAACTTCATAGGCATTTCAGCCTTATAGATTATAAATTTCAATGCATAAATTTCAAACTGAATTCCCAGATTATAAATGTCAATGCTTAAATTCCAAATTGATTTCCAATTAAATGTAACATTTACCTCAGTAGAAATTAGATGGAAAATGATATCCCGTGTTGTGTGTCATACACTACCATCTTTAGAGGGAAGCTGCTGCAGAGACAAAGATTCACCTTCAGATGACACACTATCTTCTTCATCTTCAGGGGTATGTTGCTGCAGAGACAAAGATTCACCTTCTGATGACACACTACTGGTGACATTAACAGACATTTCAAGATCCTCAGTCGCTGCTGGGATGTCGGTTGGGATGCCCTCTGTCACCATATCATTTCCATCTTGAACTAAATCCTCTGTGGCCGCTAGTCAATTGACTGCGAGCTCAACATTTATAAATTGTTTTAGTCGTTCAAGATACTGTCCGTACAGTTCTACATCATTGTGGCCAGCTCCTTCCACCCACAGAGGCTCAACTGTGCGAGGGCAGCGTTCGTATATCGTAAGACCATGGGAGAAATCAATGACTTCGTCTTCTGTTCCATGAATCACCAGCACTGGAGATGTAATTTTTGGTACTTTGTCAATGCTGGAATTAATAATGAAATAATCAGTCAGTACACAGCCACTTACATTAAATAATGATTTTCCATTTATATTAAATAATGATTCTCCATAAAGACAAAATGAAAAAAGCTTTCAGTATAACACTAAGAATATGACTTTGTTAAAGTAACACACCATGATTTTAAAAATGCATGATCTTTGCAAGACGTTGCGATCCCCCAATCCCAGTTGATTTTCTAGGTAAGCTTATGTTCAGTAATTTAACACAATGTTTTCCCGTGATGAATTTGAATAACGAAGACACAAACAATAGATTGCACGATTTATTGCCTGGCATATTTCGCTGCATCTCGTCAGGTACATACTGCAGAAATCACACAACTTACGTGAATTTAGATAAATCCTTCAAACTGAAATATACACATGTTCGCACAGTAATGTCGATTGTCTACCACGGTAATTTTAAACTGACTAACATGTCTTTCTGCTTGCACAAGGACGGCTTACAAAGGTTGATTATTATAGCTTCAGCAAACTTTAACAATCGACTACTTTGTGTGTTGAACAACACACGGAAGGCACTGTCTCTGTCAACCACGTGACCGCTCTCGAGCACATGTCTCCCGACCGATGAAGCCGGACTGTTCCGGTGTGTCGGCCTGCCTAGGCTACCATCTTCTGTGTGTAGTATCTTGTCCACCCAATTCGGAATGTGTTCCGAAACCCTGCAATGTAACTGTCGCTGTGTTCTGCCTATGTAGATGGCCTCACATCTGCATGTAAATTGGTAAATACAATTTGATTTGGCGTACAAAGCTACAGGTTCTGTTACTGGTGGGACAGGGATCGGTACCTGATGACTAGAGTTGCAGCACCGAATGTTCGCTCGACTGCTGTGATGAGCCGGTCCCGCAGACGTTGCATTATGTCATCTCCTCGGAAGGTTAGCTGGATGAATACCTTGAGTTTAGGGACTGTAGTTACTTCTGATTTCGGTTTGGGCTGTTGGCAGTGGCGCTTTATAAATCCTGTGGAGTACCCATTCAGGTTTAAGGCATTCTTCAGAGTTTCAAATTCCTCTGTCAGTGTGTCCTGGGTGCATATCTTCCTAGCACGGTCAAACAGGGTCCGTACTAAGCCCCGTTTGTACTGGACAGGTGCGAAGCTCTGAAAATTTAAGTATTGGCCAGTCCATGTTTCTTTGAAGTGTGCCGTCTGCTCTACGTCTCATTAGGATATCTAGAAACTGCAACGCTTCGTTGTGTTCGTGTTCCATAGATAAAGAGATGTTTATATGTGTCTCGTTCATTGTGGCCTGGAACGACATTGCTTGTAGCTCGTCTGTGGTGATAATTAGTATATCGTCCAAGTAACGACGGTAAAAGGCCAAGTTATTGATTTCTGAGGATCTCTTTTCTTCTAAGTGTGCCATGAAGATGTTCGCTAGAATAGGTCCAAGTGGGCTCCCCATGGCTACTCCGTCAATTTGGCGATATGACTTGTTTAGAAAGTTGAATTGTATGTTGGCAGTACATAATTTTAATAGCCTCTCTAGAATAGCTGATGGTATGCCTAGTTTTAGTTGTTTGTCTCTAATGCATTCGCTTATTATATTCACGGTCTCATCTAATGGAACGTTGGTGAATAAAGAGGCAATATCCATGCATGCCATGTGTTTGTTGTTTATGTCCATAGTATCCAATAATTCCACCAGTTCGAATGTATCTCTGAGTGTTCTTGGATCGAAGGACTGTCGTACTGGCTTTAAAATTTCAGCTAGCCATCTCGCCATTCGGTGTTGGTGCAGAGTTAACCATGGAAAGGATCAGTCTTAGTGGGATGCCAGGCTTGTGAAGCTTGGGTAGACCGTACATCTGAGGTGTTTGGGAGCCACGCGGTGTGAGCGTTTTTGCAGTGGCCTCACTGATGAGTCCCGCATTCACAAGTGACTGGATTTCTTTCCTCATTTTTGCATCCAGGTCCTCCGACTTGTTGACTATTTGCTCTACTCTGAAATTAGATGCATCTGATAATATTTCATCCATTTTTCTCTGGTAGTCTGATATGTCCATCAGTACTGCACCACTCCCTTTGCCAGGTTTCAATATTATGAGGGTTTTGTTGGCCTTTAACGCTTTTAAGGCAGTAAGGTGTTCGTTGGTCAGCGGACATGTCTGTTTAGAGGGGGTTGTGCGATACTGGTGTTCTAAATCTACCAGTTTGGCCTTCAGCCACCCGACAGACTCAGCAGAAGTAGGTGATAACTTGGAGACGGTTAATGTTTTTGGGCTTTATGCAGAATTTTAATCCGTATGCAAGGGCCTCCGTTTCAATGTTGTTGAGTACGTACAACGATAAGTTCCTGACATACTTCTCTGGGTTGTCTAGTACTGACGTTGTTATCTTTTCAGTGCTCAGTGATTTGTTGAGGCGAGCATTCTCTGCGATTTTCACCTTGTACACTGTTTCTGTACAGAATTTGGTGAACTTCAAGTAGCCATACAAGCTCAATTCTTTGGTGACGTAGTAGGCAGAACTGTGTGTGTGCTTG
The DNA here is from genome assembly GCA_014155875.1 of Cepaea nemoralis. Taxonomy (NCBI): domain Eukaryota; kingdom Metazoa; phylum Mollusca; class Gastropoda; order Stylommatophora; family Helicidae; genus Cepaea; species Cepaea nemoralis. The sequence continues at coordinate 121,597 of JACEFZ010006414.1, read as the reverse complement.
AGGTTGGCCAGCTTAGACTCGGTTTCTTCTATCTGGTTTTTTGTCAGTACCGTGGTAGACAATCGACATTACTGTGCGAACATGTGTATATTTCAGTTTGAAGGATTTATCTAATTAATTTACGTTAAGTTGTGTGATTTCTGCAGTATGTACCTGATGAGATGCAGCGAAATATGCCAGGCAATAAATCGTGCAATCTATTGTTTGTGTCTTCGTTATGTTCAGTAGTTTGCCACTGCCTTCAATACTTAACAATCACAATGGAGAAATCTACTGATATGTGTATGACTGTTTGTGTGTGTAGTGAAAAGAGGGAGAGACAATTTAATAATTTCAGTGCTGGTTTCACAAGCCACTAGCACTGGATACATGATAAAAATAAGAACAAATGATTTCTGGTTTTATGAACCCCTAGCGGCCACTTGATTAAAAACACAAATTAATTTAGGTATTCTCCTTCTTGCAGCGATAAGGACCAGGTTTCATACCAGCCAAGTTATTGGGGAAACTCTTTGTAGTGTGACCCATCCACAGACTAGGTCCCCAGGCTAACCAAGATTCCAAGGTTCACGGTGCTTCTCCGCTAATGTGAAGTTTCAGCACTTAACTGTCTTTAGTTCTCTACAGCTCTGGGTTTAGTGTTGAGTCACTGGATTATTACATTTTTCTTAACTGGCTGTACAGAGGACAATTCTACCGAACTTGCTCAGTAGTTTGTTTGTATTATCCACATGTACACAATAGCAAGCAGACATAAAATGCTTGCACGCATGTCTATTTTCTATTTTTTAATTATTTTTTTTTGTTGCATGTCCCTTACAGGACGTTGCAGTCAACACCAGCATTTTTCAGCTGCTGTTGATGTACTAGGTAAGTTTTTATGCTCAGTAGTTTGCCACTGCTTTCTGTTCTGAATGACCGGTTCACATACCATGTGAAGGCAAAGAAAGATGATCTACCCCAGCTGATCAAGAGTGTGGTAGTTGTCGTGGGATGGATTCTGTATTCTTCTTATAGCCTGCCTTTACCATTATCTTCTTGGTCACATTCTCCTTCCATTTTTGCAAGCTTATCTGCTTTTTCATTTCCCATGGACACAGGCACGATGGCTCACCACACAAGCACTAATATTTAAACATTACAGCACTAACTTATCAATTATATCTTCTTGCTACAAAAATATATCTAAATATAACATTAGATATCCTCTTCTTCTTCTGCGTTCATCCGGATTCTTTTTTCGGATGTGACTGCGTTGTGCCTGTTTACAGCAAAGCTGCGTTCTTGCACCGTTAGGCCGGCACATCCGACTTCTGTGGGCATTTGTTGACCGGGTTAACCTTCCCGGGGGTTTCTTAGGACGTTTGAATCTCACTGTTGTGGTGTTATCCCCCACCCTAGCTGGCCCATATAGAACAGCCAAAGACATCCTGGTCAACCCTCAAGGGAAGGCAGGGGCAGACCATGGGCATTCCCCGCCATCCAAGGAGGCTTCCATACTTGCAGAGCCATCACACAGCGCTCTGGTACTGGGCTCACCCAAGGAATCGTCACGTCCTGCACATGGCTGCTTAGCCTCACTTCCGTATATTGGGCCTTCCGTTCACCATAGGCTGTTCCTCCGGAAACCAGAAGAATGCAGTCTGCAGATGACATCCACACAGTGAGCTTTCGATTCAGATTTTCCACATAATGGATTTGCTATCCAAGCAATATTCCATTTCGTGCCACTAGGACACTTTTTCCACCTTTTATGAAGCCCACACAGTGAGCTTTCGATTCGGACTTTTCACGTAATGGATTTGCTATCCAAGCAATATTCCATTTCGTGTCATTAGGACACTTTTTCCACCATTTACGAAGCCCACACAGTGAGCTTTTGATTCGGACTTTCCACGTAATGGATGTGCTATCCAAGCAATATTCCATTTCTGGGATGCCTCTGGGACGCTTTTGTAACCGACATACCTGTGGTATGGAGTGTGGCAGTCTAAATACATCTTCATGCACCTTTAGATGTCAACCTGAATGTAGTTAAAGTAAGCTGTAGTCAACTTGAGCTTGTTGATATCTCCATAGAGCTTGTCCTCAAATGAAGCAGGCGTGGGCCAAAATATCTTTCTCTGTTCTGCATATATTGGGCACTCCTGCAGCAAATGTTTAGCTGTCATTTTACCAGTTCCACAATTAAAATTCATCGGTACCTCCTATCTTTAGTTTATTGAACAAGTTGTGTTTCAGCCTGTTATGTCCTGTGCGGAGTCTGAAGATTGCTACTTGTTCTCTTCGGTCGAGTTTGTAATATGCATCATCCTTCTGGTGGCCTGGATGCTCTGATTCCCATTTGGTTCTATAAGTGCTTTTTATAAACCTTTTTGCCTCATTATAGGTTATGTCTATGTCAGGCTGTGGTAATCGTCCACCCTCTTTTGCTAGTCTGTCAGCCTCTTCATTTCCAGGTATACTGCAATGTGATGGGATCCACTGTATTACAACTTTTTTGGATTTCTGGCATAGACCATGGAGTGCTGCTCTTAGGTCAGCTAGTTCTGTGCTGTTTTTGCTCTTCAGTATTGAGACAGCTGACTTTTACTAGCCCCACAGTTTTAGACCAATGAGTGATATCAATATCACACTTCACTTTCTAGAAAATCTCCTGGTACCCATTTCAGGCTGGGTTGATCTAAGAGCACATGTCAATGAAAAATAAATTCCTGTCTTGAAGGGGATTCAAAACCATGACCATCGGGCTTGCTGACAAAGGACTAAGACATTACACTACCATTCATTCATTCATTCATTCAGTAGCATGTCCTTTGCAGAACCTCGCTTCCATAACCTTCCGGAAAACCTCTCAATCATAAGCAAGATGTCCCGCGTCTGATATACCCATCTGGAGATCATCCGCCACATCCTGCACCCATCTTCTCTTTGGCCTTCCTCTTCCTCTCTTCCCAGGCATATACCCCTCCATTATTGTTCTCTCCAGACTTTCGTGACGTTTCAAGTGACCAAAATATTTCAACTTTCTTTGTTTTATCGTCTTTAATAGCCAACCTTCTTCAATATTCAACTCTTGAAGTATGGATGCATTTGTTCTTTTCTTTACCCAAGATATTCTTAGAACTCGTCTATAACATTTATATTCAAAGGCGATTATGCGCTGTTCAGCTTGTTTAGTAAGTGTCCATGTCTCACAGGCGTATGTTGCAATGGGAAAGATGCATGCTCTTAAAAATCTAATTTTGTAGTTCTATCTGTCCCACTCCATAATTTATTCAGCTGTTTTAGTCTTTGAAGAGCAATTGATAGTCGCCATTTAATTTCTTTCATTGTGTCACCGTTGTTGGTAATCAATGACCCAAGATATTCAAAATGTTCCACTACCGCCAATTTTTCCCCATTAATGTATATGTCTTTCTCCATAGTAGTTTTATCTGTATGCATTATCTTTGTTTTTGCTATGTTAAGATATAAGTTGTGATTTTCACTATTCAATTGGGTTGAAGCTATTAGGTTTTCTATGCCATTCTGTGTTGTGGATAGTAATACTGTATCATCAGCATATCGAATCTCCGGTATGTCATGACCGCCGATATTTAGGGCATCATATAGCTCCCTGTTTATATCATCTCTTACATTTCTCATTATATTTTCGGCGTACAGGTTAAACAAATAGGGTGACAGCACGCAGCCCTGACGGACTCCTTGCTTGATGTCAAACCAATCTGATGCCTCGCCATCTATTCTAACTGCTGCTTGTTGGTCTAGATAGAGCATTTTTATTAGTTGTACTACATGTGATGGAAAGCCCATATTCCTCATGATTTCCCAAAGTTTCTGATGTTGTACACAGTCAAATGCTTTGAATAATCCACAAAACATGAGAATAGGTTTACATTAAATTCTCTGCACTTCTCTATTATTAAACGCATGTTGAATATGTGATCTCTTGTTCCTCTTCCTTGTCTAAATCCAGCTTGAACTACGTTAATTTCTTCTTCCATTTTCTTACGAAGTCTTCCCATTATAATTTTTAGTAGAATTTTACTTGCATGACTGATCAGGGCAACAGTTCTATAGTTGGTGCATAATTTCAGGTTGCCCTTTTTTGGTATTGGAATGAAGATAGTTCTCTTCCAATCTTTTGGCCATATACCATATTTCCAAATCTTTGTACATAATGCATGATATATGTGTATGCTTTCTTCTCCTCCCGCTTTAATTAGTTCAGCTGGTATCTCATCACATCCAGATGATTTACCATTCTTCAGGTTCTTTATAGCCCAAGCAATTTCATCTAATGAGGGTTCAGGTTCTGTCTCTGCTGCCATTGGCTCATGTATCTCATTCATATCCTCACTGTCACTCATATCATACATTCCACTGCAGTACTCCTGCCATCTTTCTAGAATTTGTCTAGATTCTGTTAAGGTATATCCCATCTTGTCACAGATAACATTCAATTGAGGTTGAACATTTCTTGTCAATAACTTCATTTCTTTGAACATTTCATAATTTCTTCCAGTCTTATGATATTGCTCTATTCTGGTACAGCAATCTTGTATATATTGATTTTTGTCCTTTCTTGTGTTCTTTCTTATTTCTCGAGTTAAAGATTTATAATTCATCCTGCTGTTATCGGATTCACCTCCTTTCTGTTTCAGTTCCCTTGGTTGTTTTATTAATTCTAATGTGTCTGATGTAATCCATGGCTTAAGTTGCTTTTTCTTGGTCGGAATTAAATCTTTGGCTGCAGTTATCAAGATATCTCTAGCTTGTACTGCCAGTTCATCAGGTGTCATTTCTTCTTGTACAGACATCAAGACCCCCATTACACTACCACAGCTCCCAAAATAACAATACGCCTACTTAAACATGGATTTTAAGGACTTAATTTCTTTTTGTAATAATATGAACTATATTGAATCCCACTACCAAGGAAGGTTAACCCGGTCAATAAATGCCTGAAGAAGTCAGATGTGTCAGCCGAAAGGTGCAAATACCGCAGCTCTGCTCTATAAATAGGCACAATGCAATTATGTCCAAAACAAACATTCCGGATGAACGAAGAAGAAGAATCCTACTAATTTATGCCAGTGTCAATGGAATGTTCATGCTTTTATATGTATAAGTGACTCAGAGAAATGAAGTCTTTAAACTGCATGAAGATAAATGTATGTGTACCATATAATATTCATAAATTGTTAGAATTTACTAAACTCATATTATTTTTGTGAATGAGCCATATAAGATTATATAGTGAACGCAGAAAATAGCATAGCACATGAGTATTGCTATCGGTAAAGTGGCCAAAGCCTAGTTTTTTTTTAACGCTTAGGAACTTGCCAGATTGGATCTTTAATACAATGTTTACATAAAAGCCGGCTCTGTGGCGAAGGGGTTACAGACGCAATTCGTAATCCCACATACCGCGTTCGAAACACAGCTGCGGGCGATTTAACAGCAGATTGTCTTGCGTTGGTTTTCATAAAATGGTATGAGTGCTGGTCGTTCAGAAAGCAATGACAAACTAGTGAACGTAAACTTGTCCAAAAACAATCACAAACAGCCAACAAATGGTGGGGTTGACTGCGACGCTCTTCATTGGATATGCAACTAACTTTACAAAACCCATCTATCTGGATTTTGGGTTGGAGTCTATTAACAATGAAATACCTAAAACAAGCTGACGACACTCGATCAACTATGGCCTAATCTCATCTATATGTGCTATGTTAAATCAAGATCTGGTTTCATCATTACAGACCACTCTAATGATGTGAAGATCCAGTAATGGTATTGCACTCCACTGGTTTCTGAACTTGGAATTGGAGAAGATAGCTCTGTGTTGTGGTCCTTAAGGAGATGATATTTTCAGTACTTGGTTGAAGGGAAAGTCTTACACTAACCTCACTCCAATATATACAATTACTTTTCAGGGCTCAGATAACTTTAATATCAATAAGAGTTAAACCTTTTCCAGAGAATTCCCAAGCAACCAACATTAAACTCAATATCAAACAATCACTAAAGAAACAAATTGGGGCTTTTGAGCTCAAATGCTACAGAAAAGTTCTTAGAATCTTTTATCTGTTGGGATATTATCCTTGCACTCCGGACAAGTCCATAGGTGCTCAGATTCTTCGCCCAACATATCTGGCGGCTAATAGTCTCAGTTCTGTGTTGGTTGAAGAGACACTTCGCTCTCCAGATGTGCCTCTCATGTCTGTTCCTAGAATAACGTGGAACAAGAAGGAGAAAAATACTGAAATTCTACAAGATCTGTAAATTGAGAAAATGGGCTCATAAACAGTATGTCTCAGAAACTGAAATACTATGGCCATAATAAGCGTCACAGGGGCTTGGAAAGTACAGTAACAGAAGGCATGGTTGCTGGTAGAAGAGGCAGTGGTTGATCAGCATGAAGATGGACACAGGAGATTGCAACACATTGAGCATGAGGGTGCCTGAAGCAAGAGAAATGGCCAGAGACTGAGAGGCTTTTCACTGCACCGTGATGAGGAGATTGCAAACACATTGAGCATGAGGGTGCCTGAAGCAAAAGAAATGTCCAGAGAATGAGAGGCTTTTCGCTGCACCGTGATGAGAGTGGCGTTCTGCAAAGGATAAGTTACACGATGATTATGATCAAGCAAAGAAGTACGAGAGCTATTCCAAAATCATTCTTCGATTGCCTGGTAAAAATAAACCAGTTGCCATAGCGACACTGTTCATTGCTTGCATCATTTAGTAGTCTTTTAGCTCACTACACATCAACCTAGTTGCATTTGTTCAGTGGTTCACGAGTCATGAACAAATAAACATCATCTTCATCATCAAGTGCCCTGCCAGCTGGCGTAGGCGTTCATGGCTCTCCACAGATCTCAGTTTTTGGTGTTCTGGATCAACTCTGCTGATGATATTCCTCCATGCCACCGTCTCAATCTATAGTTTTGCCACCAGTAGCTGGATGACGATCTCGTGTCACCAGTGGCTCATGACTGTTCCTACCAGACGAGGATGTCCTAAGACAGCCATTAACGTTGTTCTCTATCTCTGAAATGTGTGTTGCTATGAAATCTTGGGAAGATAATGTGGTGGTTTCCCCTTGCCTTCCACATCCACATGGTGGTCTTTTATCTCTGCCTTTGACAGCCATTTCCGACTGTCAGGACAAGTGAGTGCCCTGCTCTGCTCAGCTGCAGTTGTCCAATTATTCCGTGGATACTTGGTCCCCAGTGCTGCGTTAGCCACACTGGTGTGTGTTTCCATCCTCTACCACTAGAAGGTGCAGTTGGGATTTTCCCTTCCTAAAGTCATGGTCTATGACCAAAACTCTCCAACACTGTTATTGCCTTTCCCACCAGCTGTGAAATTTGTGGTGTGATTCATTGTCTTCAAGCAGATGGTCAAAATGTAATGCAGTGATGTATGTAACTTTTGTATTATTTAGATGTTACTGTCAATTTGTTTAAATTTTTACCAGCCAATCGGAGGTTGATTTTGTAATAGCCCTCTATTTGTAAATGTCAACAACCAAATAGAAATTGTTGGACTTGCAATATACTGGGCATTGTATTCCTCACCGACTTCTGTATGAATAATGGAATTCTAAGACATATTAGGTTTCTTTAATCTTAGCTTCAATTGTGTGCCAGGATGTAACGAGGCCAGACGCTTGTCACGTCTTATTTTACTCACCACATCTTGCCCTGTACTGTCACATATCCCTGTCAACACTCCAACACCAACTGTAAAGCTGTGTTCAGAGACGGTGGAAAGAACGCAGGCAATGAATTACCTGGGGATACGGTTTGATCAAAGCCTTGCTTATAATGAGCACATAGACCAGGTGATAACAAAGGCCAAGCGGGGTTTGGCTGCGATGCGGGTGATGGTGGCAGCAAACTGTGAGCAGCGCCATCTGTCTTCTGTACGAGGGGCTGGTCATGTCTGTTTTTGAGTATGCAATGGCAATCCTGACTCTCAGCCATAAGCAGATAGAAAGGATGGAAAGGATACAGAATGAAGCTATGCGCATTATTCTTGGATGTACAAGAGATACAGAATGCAGGGCGATGCGCTACCTTCTTGATTTTCCAACCATTGAAGAGAGAATACAAGTTTGCAGGGCACGCGCCTACCTCAGAGTTAACGCAAACACACAACATCCACTGCATAGTGAAATTATGAAGGTGAAGGGCAGCAGGTTAAAAAGAGGACGGTCGTGGATGGGTCAAGCCGAAGACATTCTTCAACAGGTGTGTTCACTTGAGGACTTAGAACCTGGCGAGGAGTGAATACAAGTGCCAACAGATTTCTGAACATCCTTTTCAGTTTGCATCCAACTAGATAGAAAATGCAGACAAGAAAATCCGGCTGCTGTGGAGGCTGAAGTACAAGCGTTGATTTTCGAGAATTCGCTAGACGGTGATGCTGTCATCTGCACAGATGGGTCGGTCATCCGACATGTGAGAAGCTCATGGGCCTTTACGGCTCAGGCCGGAGGGAGAATTGTGAAGTGGACTCTGGTGCTTTCACTGAAACCACAAGTAGCCTGACTATGGAAGTCATGGCAGTAAGTAAAGCAATAACATGGCTCGAGACACAGACATTCACTAGGGCATGTTTCCTTAGTGACTCAATGAACTTGATCAAGAGGATAGAGATGGGGGAGATCTGAAGAGAATGGTTGCTGCCTCTGGAGCGGTCTCGGCTGGCAAAGATTAGTTTCATTTACGTGCCAGGGCATGCGGGAGTACAAGGAAATGAGTGGGCTGACAAGCTCGCAGGTGAGGCTACTGTGAAGAGCGGACGCGCCATGGACCAGGCTGACATTCTGAATGCTCTACAAGAAGTAAGACTTTTGCATGAACCAAGTGATGACTGTGAATCTACAACCATGGCCAGACTGCGAGAACAACAAATTCAAAGAAGAGTGGCCAAACAAGAACACTATGCAGGAAGCCAAAGAAGATTGATAAACCAACACAGAACTGGTGTCGTTAGCCGTTACACGCTGCAGGATTTGCTGAGGGGATCCAAGCACTTATGGACTGAATCGATGTGCAATGAGGATGATCTTTCAACTAACTAACTAACTAATCTTAGCTTCAACACGCAACTTTCTTAGACCTACCTTGGGAACGCATCAAAAAACCATGTTCTCTTAGTCTCAGGGAAGGCAACACGCATTCCTGACATCAGAGGTGAATGAAGAATAACAGCCCCGACTTCATACCTGGCAGCAAGGTCTATTATAGGCACTGTACCTATACTCTGGCCATATAAGATAATGTTCTGTGGACTAATTCCGTATCTTGTTCGTAAAGCCTGCCAAGCTGCATCAATGTCTGCATAGATATTCTTCTCTGATGGCTTCCCTCCACTTGCCCCATAACCTGAATAATCAAAGCTGAATATGTTACAGTTTATTCTGGAACCTAGACCTATATAGAAACTACTCATCTGACCTAAAATCAACGCATTTCCATGACTGAATAATATAGTGAACTTGGCACTAGGGGTGCACCTTGCAAACATGCACACAATTCTGTTATTCTTACTTGTCCGTGAATAGAACACTTCAATATTGTCCAGCTCTCTTTGACTATACTGCCATTCTGCTTTATCGGTGAGGTGTAAACTATACCGAGATCCCGTCTCGTCTGATATAAGATCATATGTCTTCTCTGGTGGCAGAAATGCAAGTTTAGCAGCGATTCTCGACGGACAGGGAGGACAGCAAAAAAGGCAGCACAACTCACTGAACGATAATCCGTTCATTATTATGGCGTGAGATTCACGCAAGATCAGTGTTAAAATATTTTCTATGCAGTCACATAAAATACACAGCCATCCAGATAACTATGAAACACAATCTAGCTGCCTGGGGAGCGAAGTGAAATATCGTGTTTATATCTCTGAGTGGCACTTCCTTCTTCTATACTGCCGTCTTACGCCATTAAATGACGTCACCCCGAGCATGATACATCATATGCAGTTTGTGAAGTCTACACACTGAGCTTGAATTTGTATCTATTAAAAGATTTCGTTTCTTCTTTATTAGAACATCAGCTGCTGTCCTCCGCTGTGTGAGTCATATATTATTGAAATCAGTATTCTTTACTATTTCGTTAAAGTGTTAAATACATAAGTAAACCTCATTAAGCAAATCACATATTACTTTTCAGCTTTAATGGCAATCTGGCAATGCTACAAGGAGTTTCCGTTCAGCATATGCTATATAGTATATTGTGAAGTGCAAATACTGAAAATTCTAAAGCTAGTTCAGTACTTAGACTAAGTACTGAACTAGCTTTCTTGTGCATTCTATGAATGCCCATCAATTGTTGTGAAATTAATATTCCTGAGCTATACTTTTGTCTTTGTATACAATGAACTTCCAAGCAGCTTCTGGCTACCACGTTAGCTTGCTTTCATGATGGCTGTAATGAAATGACAATGACTGCATAGTCGTTTAATGGCAATGCATCAAATACTTATATTCCCTGTTTGTCTCACTGCGTCAGCTTATGATTAGAGTTCTTTTCTGTAGAACAGGCTCTGGTGCGCGCATCCTACAATATGGTGTTAGCTGCTTCAATCACACCTTGTCCACTTTTTGCGAGAATGTGTGTTACATTAGTTGTAGCTTCTACCATATTTTATCCTTTTCAGACCCTAGCCAAAGACACTTCGAAATACTTATGTCTATGGTTTCATATACCGAGTTGAAGGTTCGAAATCAGCCGCAGACGATTTAGAAGAAGGCGCGCTGGGTTGAATTCGATGGTATAAGCGTCGGAAAGCAATAGCAAACTACTGAACGTACAAACTTCCTAGTACATCACAGTCAAAACTGCCGAGGTTGTTTTTTTTTTTTTTTTTGGGGGGGGGGGGGGGAAGCTTGCTCGCTTTGAGCTCAAACATAGTCCGTACACACTATGTATAGTAGTGATGGACTGCATTTTGCGTGTGGATTAGCTTTCCCTATTAACATTGTCCCCCGCCACCAGGCGAACCCACGCCGACTTCAGAGGTACTTGTAATTAACGTCCCCAAGTCAAGGACGACAGGTCAACATTTTAGTCCAGCTGTCCGGTGTAGGGGTTAAAAAAAAAAAGAAAAAAAAGCCACAAAAAAAACCAAAACCCGGGTTCCTTGGAAAAAAATAGATTTAGAAAAAAAGCATTTGATAAAGTATGGAAGGAAGGACTGAAAGTAAAACTGCAAAAAATGCATGTTTGTGGAAAAATGTATAAATGGATCAGCCACTACCTTGAGAACAGAACTGCCAGGACAAAAGTACAAGGACAAACAAGCAAAATGATGCTGCTGGAGCAAGGTGTCCCCCAAGGAGGAGTTCTTTCACCAACATTATTCCTAGCATATATAAATGACATCACAGAAAATTTTCCAGCCAGAGTACACACATCCTCCTTTGCAGATGACCTAGCCATATGGACATCTGAAGAATATATTAGTACAGCTAACAGCAGAATACAGCAAGCCTTATTAGCGCTAGAGGACTGGTCAAAATCATGGCTAGTGAAGATAAGTGAGGAGAAAACAACATGCACAGTGTTCTCCCTCTCAAATAAAACTCAGCAACCTAAGCTGGTATTGAATGGAAAAATATTGCGCCATGAAGAAAATCCAAACTATCTAGGAGTCACCTTTGATCGTCGCCTGACATGGAAGACACAGGTTGAGACAATCGAACAAGAGCAAGGCAGAGAATGGCAATCATGAAAAAGCTTGCTGGTACAACGTGGGGAGCAGATGAGAAAGTTCTCAAGAAGTTATATACTGGACGGGTGAGGCCAGTACTGGAATATGGCATTGCAGCTTGGGCAACAGCAGCTAAGTCAAACTTTAACAAAATAAGTAGAGTCCAAAATCAAGGAATGCGAATCATAACTGGAAGCCTGAAGACAACGCCTATTAATGAACTAGAAAAGATCACTTGTTTACAACCAATGCAGGATAGAAGAGATAGCAGAGCCCAGCAACAAGCAGAAAAATTTAGAAGATTGACAGACCACCCTATGTACAACAGATTTAATGGTTTTGGAAAGGGAAGACTGAAGCGTAGCAACTTTGTAGAAACTGCAAAACGAAGGATTAGGGCAGATCCTATACTTAACATATCAACAGTCAAGCCCATACACAATGCACACAACTTCCCAGCTTGGAGACAGCAGCAACTGCCTGAGATGATAGAAAACATTCCTGGTATTGAGAAAAAGAACACTCAGCATGAAACCGAAAGAAGAGAAATAACCCTAAACTACATAAAAGAACATTACCCAAGCAGGAATTGGACCCATGCATATACAGATGGATCAGCCAAAATTCAATAGAGAATGGAGGAGGAGGAATTCTCCTAAATTTAAAAAATGGAGTGAAAAAAAACACATTCAATGGCAACTGGAAAATTTTCAAGTAACTTCAAGCAGAGGTAGAGGCTTTGAAAACTGCAGCAGAAATGCTCCTGATGGAGGAAAATAAAGAGAAGCAAATAGCTATCTTCACAGATGCAAAGTCAGCTGTCTCAATACTCAAGAGCAATAACAGCACAGAACTAACTGACCTAAGAGCAGCACTCCATGGTCTATGCCAGAAATCCAAAAAAGTTGTAATACAGTGGATCCCATCACATTGCAGTATACCTGGAAACGAAGAGGCTGACAGACTGGCAAAAGAGGGCGGACAATTACCACAGCCTGACATAGACATAACCTATAATGAGGCAAAGAGGTTGATAAAAAGCACTTATAGAACCAAATGGGAATCTGAGCATCCAGGCCATCAGAAGGATGATGCATATTACAAACTCGACCGAAGAGAACAAGTAGCAATCTTCAGACTCCGCACAGGACATAACAGGCTGAAATACCACTTGTTCAATAAACTAAAGATAGGAGATACTGATGAATGTAATTGTAGAACTGGAAAAATGACAGCAAAACATTTGCTGCAGGATTGCCCAACGTATGCAGAACAGAGAAAGATATTTTGGCCCACACCTGCTTCATTTGAGGACAAGCTCTATGGAGATATCAACAAGCTCAAGTTGACCGCAGCTTACTTTAACTACATACATGTTGACATTTAAAGGTGCATGAAGACCCAGAGGCATGAAATGAAATATTGCTTTGATAGCAAATCCATTATGTGGAAAGTCCAAATCGAAAGCTCGCTGTGTGGGCTTCATAAAAGGTGGAAAAGTGTCCTAGTGGCACGAAATGGAATATTGCTTGATAGCAAATCCATTACGTGGAAAGTCCGAATCAAAAGCCCATTGTGTGGGCTTCATAAAAGGTGGAAAAGTGTCCTAGTGGCATGAAATGGAATATTGCTTGGATAGCAAATCCATTACGTGGAAAGTCCGAATCGAAAGCTCACTGTGTGGATGTCATCTGCAGACTGCATACTTCTGGTTTCCGGAAGAACAGCCTATGGTGAACGGAAGGCCCAATATACGGAAGTGAGGCTAAGCAGCCATGTGCAGGACGTGACGATTCCTTGGGTGAGCCCAGTACCAGAGCGCTATGTATCGGCTCTGCAAGTATGGAAGCCTCCTTGGATGGCGGGGAATGCCCATGGTCTGCCCCTGCCTTCCCTTGAGGGCTGACCAGGATCTTTGGCTGTTCTATATGGACCAGCTGGGATGGGGGATAACACCACAACAGTGAGAGTCAAACGTCCTAAGAAACCCCCGGGAAGGTTAACCCGGTCAACAAATGCCCGCAGAAGTCGGATGTGTCGGCCTAACGGCGCAAGAACGCAGCTCTGCTGTAAACAGGCACAACGCAATCACATCCGAAAAAAAACTCCGGATGAACGAAGAAGAAGAAGAAGAGTATGCAATGGCAATCCTGACTCTCAGCCATAAGCAGATAGAAAGGATGGAAAGGATACAGAATGAAGCTATGCGCATTATTCTTGGATGTACAAGAGATACAGAATGCAGGGCGATGCGCTACCTTCTTGATTTTCCAACCATTGAAGAGAGAATACAAGTTTGCAGGGCACGCGCCTACCTCAGAGTTAACGCAAACACACAACATCCACTGCATAGTGAAATTATGAAGGTGAAGGGCAGCAGGTTAAAAAGAGGACGGTCGTGGATGGGTCAAGCCGAAGACATTCTTCAACAGGTGTGTTCACTTGAGGACTTAGAACCTGGCGAGGAGTGAATACAAGTGCCAACAGATTTCTGAACATCCTTTTCAGTTTGCATCCAACTAGATAGAAAATGCAGACAAGAAAATCCGGCTGCTGTGGAGGCTGAAGTACAAGCGTTGATTTTCGAGAATTCGCTAGACGGTGATGCTGTCATCTGCACAGATGGGTCGGTCATCCGACATGTGAGAAGCTCATGGGCCTTTACGGCTCAGGCCGGAGGGAGAATTGTGAAGTGGACTCTGGTGCTTTCACTGAAACCACAAGTAGCCTGACTATGGAAGTCATGGCAGTAAGTAAAGCAATAACATGGCTCGAGACACAGACATTCACTAGGGCATGTTTCCTTAGTGACTCAATGAACTTGATCAAGAGGATAGAGATGGGGGAGATCTGAAGAGAATGGTTGCTGCCTCTGGAGCGGTCTCGGCTGGCAAAGATTAGTTTCATTTACGTGCCAGGGCATGCGGGAGTACAAGGAAATGAGTGGGCTGACAAGCTCGCAGGTGAGGCTACTGTGAAGAGCGGACGCGCCATGGACCAGGCTGACATTCTGAATGCTCTACAAGAAGTAAGACTTTTGCATGAACCAAGTGATGACTGTGAATCTACAACCATGGCCAGACTGCGAGAACAACAAATTCAAAGAAGAGTGGCCAAACAAGAACACTATGCAGGAAGCCAAAGAAGATTGATAAACCAACACAGAACTGGTGTCGTTAGCCGTTACACGCTGCAGGATTTGCTGAGGGGATCCAAGCACTTATGGACTGAATCGATGTGCAATGAGGATGATCTTTCAACTAACTAACTAACTAATCTTAGCTTCAACACGCAACTTTCTTAGACCTACCTTGGGAACGCATCAAAAAACCATGTTCTCTTAGTCTCAGGGAAGGCAACACGCATTCCTGACATCAGAGGTGAATGAAGAATAACAGCCCCGACTTCATACCTGGCAGCAAGGTCTATTATAGGCACTGTACCTATACTCTGGCCATATAAGATAATGTTCTGTGGACTAATTCCGTATCTTGTTCGTAAAGCCTGCCAAGCTGCATCAATGTCTGCATAGATATTCTTCTCTGATGGCTTCCCTCCACTTGCCCCATAACCTGAATAATCAAAGCTGAATATGTTACAGTTTATTCTGGAACCTAGACCTATATAGAAACTACTCATCTGACCTAAATCAACGGCATTTCCATGACTGAATAATATAGTGAACTTGGCACTAGGGGTGCACCTTGCAAACATGCACACAATTCTGTTATTCTTACTTGTCCGTGAATAGAACACTTCAATATTGTCCAGCTCTCTTTGACTATACTGCCATTCTGCTTTATCGGTGAGGTGTAAACTATACCGAGATCCCGTCTCGTCTGATATAAGATCATATGTCTTCTCTGGTGGCAGAAATGCAAGTTTAGCAGCGATTCTCGACGGACAGGGAGGACAGCAAAAAAGGCAGCACAACTCACTGAACGATAATCCGTTCATTATTATGGCGTGAGATTCACGCAAGATCAGTGTTAAAATATTTTCTATGCAGTCACATAAAATACACAGCCATCCAGATAACTATGAAACACAATCTAGCTGCCTGGGGAGCGAAGTGAAATATCGTGTTTATATCTCTGAGTGGCACTTCCTTCTTCTATACTGCCGTCTTACGCCATTAAATGACGTCACCCCGAGCATGATACATCATATGCAGTTTGTGAAGTCTACACACTGAGCTTGAATTTGTATCTATTAAAAGATTTCGTTTCTTCTTTATTAGAACATCAGCTGCTGTCTCCGCTGTGTGAGTCATATATTATTGAAATCAGTATTCTTTACTATTTCGTTAAAGTGTTAAATACATAAGTAAACCTCATTAAGCAAATCACATATTACTTTTCAGCTTTAATGGCAATCTGGCAATGCTACAAGGAGTTTCCGTTCAGCATATGCTATATAGTATATTGTGAAGTGCAAATACTGAAAATTCTAAAGCTAGTTCAGTACTTAGACTAAGTACTGAACTAGCTTTCTTGTGCATTCTATGAATGCCCATCAATTGTTGTGAAATTAATATTCCTGAGCTATACTTTTGTCTTTGTATACAATGAACTTCCAAGCAGCTTCTGGCTACCACGTTAGCTTGCTTTCATGATGGCTGTAATGAAATGACAATGACTGCATAGTCGTTTAATGGCAATGCATCAAATACTTATATTCCCTGTTT
Source organism: Cepaea nemoralis (assembly GCA_014155875.1). Taxonomy (NCBI): domain Eukaryota; kingdom Metazoa; phylum Mollusca; class Gastropoda; order Stylommatophora; family Helicidae; genus Cepaea; species Cepaea nemoralis. The sequence continues at coordinate 105,174 of JACEFZ010006414.1, read as the reverse complement.
GTCTCACTGCGTCAGCTTATGATTAGAGTTCTTTTCTGTAGAACAGGCTCTGGTGCGCGCATCCTACAATATGGTGTTAGCTGCTTCAATCACACCTTGTCCACTTTTTGCGAGAATGTGTGTTACATTAGTTGTAGCTTCTACCATATTTTATCCTTTTCAGACCCTAGCCAAAGACACTTCGAAATACTTATGTCTATGGTTTCATATACCGAGTTGAAGGTTCGAAATCAGCCGCAGACGATTTAGAAGAAGGCGCGCTGGGTTGAATTCGATGGTATAAGCGTCGGAAAGCAATAGCAAACTACTGAACGTACAAACTTCCTAGTACATCACAGTCAAAACTGCCGAGGTTGTTTTTTTTTTTTTTTGGGGGGGGGGGGGGGGGGGAAGCTTGCTCGCTTTGAGCTCAAACATAGTCCGTACACACTATGTATAGTAGTGATGGACTGCATTTTGCGTGTGGATTAGCTTTCCCTATTAACATTGTCCCCCGCCACCAGGCGAACCCACGCCGACTTCAGAGGTACTTGTAATTAACGTCCCCAAGTCAAGGACGACAGGTCAACATTTTAGTCCAGCTGTCCGGTGTAGGGGTTGAACCGCTTACCTCGGCATCAGCACAACGGGTGTTTAAGAACACGCGTTCTTACCCATTCGGTCATGCGGACCTGTATGCCGAGGTTAATTGCAACGTCCTGTAAAGGGCATGCAACTATCTCTTTTTCCCCCATTACCACACAAGCACACCACCAGAAAGCGGTATATAAATTTTACCATTTCAACATATAGTTCTTTATATATCAATCAAGGCAAGGGTAAGTTTGTTGAATGGGGCGGGGGGGGGGGGGAGAGAGAAAGAATACTAATAAGAAAGTTGAGGGGGGGGGGGGGAACATTCAGTATAAAAAAGATACTGCTGCAAGAAATAAAAACGAGAAAACAAGGTACTTTGATCACAGTCTAACAATCTACAGAAAATCATAATGAAGGGGAAAGTTCACAGCAAAACGCCAAAGGTATATCAACGATATAAATAGACAGCTAACATGAACTGCTGGAGAACCATTGTGGACAAACTTAACTGTGGAAACGGTATTGGTTGATGAAAGTGGTGAAATTATAGCCACTAGCTACATGAACATCTCTCACACGTCTTGGGATATATGGTGCTTGCCCTCTAATTGTATAGACCAACCGTCACTCAAGGGGTGATGTGGTCAGTATCACACCAGCCCGTTCGCAATGTGCCCAGTCTTTGTCCTTCCTGCACATAGATGTAAGTGTAGATAGAATATCCATACTGGCCAAGTACATCACATTGTAACCTGGTCAGTCTTAGCATAGCCATTAGTGCCATCGCTCTTAGTTACAGTGATTCGAAATTATTCATCTACGATAATTTTCATATGCTCAACTGCAAGTCAAACATATCGATTATGGTGCAGCAGATTTAGAAAGAGCGTCAATTATGGTACTAACACCAAGGTCTGGTAAAAACAAGCTTACGTGTGTAAGCTCCTTTGGGGGGGGGGGGGGGCAATGGCGTGTCATCAACCGCAAGTGTAAAATGTACCTAACAACAACAAACAAACAAAAAATCATAATAACTTTCAATATCAGACAGACTAGAAAACTGCATTGCACAGAAGATCAGGATACTTATCTCACAAGAGATATAGGAAGCATCCAAAGAAAAAGACTCATCGTCTGCATGTGGATATATTTACAAACATCACTGATATGAGAAAATTAATTGGACAACCAAAATTAGCAATCTGGATATTTTGAGGGAAGCTAAGTTGCAAAGAAAACTTAACATAAATATCAGAAAGAAGTAGTCATAATTTTTGGCCACATGAGAAGACAAAAACTTAAATATGTTGTGACAACCGGAAAAATTTGTGGAAAGAGACACGGATGAAGACAACGTAAGAGAATTCTTGACAGTCATATGTAATGGCACGGGAGGGAGTCAACACATGAATTGGTCCATGCCGTGGGAGATCGCAATTAGTATAGAAGAATGATCGTCCACGCTGTAGGTAAGACCCTGATAATGACTGCCCAAACTTGTATTGTGTAGCAAAAAATGCCTCGTTAAAAACCAAACAAAAAGTTTCCGAGCTTGAAAATTTATGAGGCTGAGCATCTATCATGATCACAACTCCTTAGTTCGCATGGGATATATTCAAAGTGAGTCCATCTCCAGGAAACCCAAGAAAAACATTATTCCATGCATACTTTCCATTGTTCGTACTTTGTGAGGAATACGCTGCCATTCGCAAAAAGTCAATTAAAATGCCCGTGTGCTGCTTCTGCAAGCCTTGAGTGCAAGTGGCTGTTTTTGATTAGCTTCGTAGGGTACACACATACTCTGTGAACAAAATAGACGTAGATGACGCAACGACACTGAAACCGCAGTGTCCTTCGAAGCTACCCGGGATGACTAATCTGGTGAGAAGATGCCGGGGATAATTTTAATGTGTTGGCTGAAGGGTGCAAATATAGCAATCTCAGGCATAACATAAATAGTAGTAGTAGTAGTAGTAGTAGTAGTAGTAGTAGTAGTAGTAGTAGTAGTAGTAGTAGTAGTAATAGTAGTAGTAGTAGTAGTAGTAGTAGTAGTAGTAGTGCTGTTCGTCTCTCTGGGCCCGACGCGCCGTCTCTATCAAGTAGGGTGCGTACATTCCAAGTACCGATTGTCTAAGGAATATGGTTAGCTCTTTTAACTTTATCTGATTTTACTTTGTTTATATGTCGACCGCAGTATAGGGTACCCACCAACCGCGGCTAGCTGCTTAGGTAATGATGGAGCAGACAATGTTTAGGGCATCTTTTCTAGCCCCTTCCTCATGATGCTATGGAGGTGAGCAGTGCTTTCCTATTGAGGGCTGCTCAGTCACTCAGGGGGCTGCCGAATCCCACTGCTGCTCCGGTCAGTAGAAGACGACGAAATGGCCTGAGCCGCCTTTGTGCAGGTCTGCGACTACGACTGCCAGCGTACCCACGCCTGACGCTTGCCCATCGCCACAGGGCTTGATTTACATTTTCACAGCTTTACCGCAGTTCTACCCAAATTTATTCAGGGCTTGAAGGTGATATATGAAGTTGGATAAAGAATGTCTTGCGCGATGAATTGCTGTTTACATGATTTTTGCTGCAAGGCAGCTGCAAGAGAAATGTCAGGAACAGAGCTCTGAAATCCGGGAAGGTTAACCCGGTCAACAAATTCCCGCAGAAGTCGGATGTGTCAGGCCTAACGGCGCAAGAACGCAGCTCTGCTGTAAACAGGCACAACGCAGTCATATCCGAAAGAAACAAACCCGGATGAACGCAGAAGAAGAAGAAGAACTCTGAAATTTTCTCCACTTTCATTTACCTTACCAAGGCTTTTGATACAGTCAGCAGAGAAAGACTGTGGAAGATTGTGGCGAAATATGGCTGTCCACAAAAGTTTGTCCAAATAGTGCGGCTATTTCATGATGATATGCAGGCAAGAGTACAGGAAAATGGTGAACTGTCTGAGCCATTTCCTGTCACTAATGGAGTGAAACAAGGATGTGTCCTGGCACTAACACTGTTCAGCCTCATGTTTTCAGCTATGCTGACGAATGCCTTCGAGAACAATGACATTGGAATAGACATCAACTACCGCATGGATGGAAAGTTGTTCAATCTCAGAAGGCTTAAAGCCAAAACCAAAACTAACAGCGACACCGTCAGAGAACTGCTGTTTGCTGACAATTGCGCTCTGTACGCCAACTCAGAGGCAGACATGTAACATAATGTTACAGCTTTCTCACATGCCTGTGCCAACTTTGGGCTCAATGTCAACTTGGAGAAGACTGTAGTTATGTACCAGCCAGCTCCAGGGAATAATCACACCGAGCGGAATATCGAGTTGAACGGTCATAGACTAAGTGTTGTGGACAAATTCATCTCTATCTTGGCAACACTGTATCACAAGCTGCCACAAATGATGACGAAGTGAATGCAAGAATCTCCAAGGCCAACGCGGCCTTTGGCAGACTGTACAAGAATGTATTGGACAGAAATGGAATAAACCTGCAAACAAAGCTGAAAGTCTATAAAGCAGTTGTATTATCGACACTGCTATATGCTTGTGAAACATGGACTGTTTATCAGCGACATGCTAGGAAATCAAACCACTTTCACACAGTCTGCCTTAGGAAGCTATTGAAGATTAAATGGCAAGACAAGATCCCAGACACTGAAGTTCTAGAAAGAGCGTCCTTGCCCAGTATCCCCACTCTACTAATGAAAAATCAGATTCGCTGGGCTAGTCACTTAGCTCGTATACCAGATCACAGGCTCCCTAAACAGTTTTTTTTTTTTACAGCGAACTGCGGTGTGGTAAACGCTCCCAAGGCAGCCAGAGGAACCGCTTTAAAGACACTGAAAATCTCACTGAAAGATTTTGGAATTCATCTTGACACCTGGGAGACTGCTACTAAAGACCGTAATTCGTGGCGTACATCATTACATAAGGGTGCAGTCACTTGTGAAGCAACCAGGACTGCAAGAGCTGTGAAGAAAAGGCTGGACAGAAAAAGCACTGCAGGGAATCCTCCTCCTGGAACGTCAAGCATTCTTGTCCCCCATTGTCAAAGAATATTTCGAGTCAAAATAGGCCTTATCAGCCATCTTAGAACTCACGGCTCCATACTTTCAACCCCACGGGATGAAATGAATGGCCATCCTCATTCTTGATAGACAAACAACACAACACAGAAGTAGTAGTAGTAGTAGTAGTAGTAGTAGTAGTAGTAGTAGTAGTAGTAGTAGTAGTAGTAGTAGTAGTAGTAGTAGTAGTAGTGTGGTGGTGGTGGTGGTGGTGGTGGTGGTGGTGGTGGTAGTAGTAGTAGTAGTAGTAGTAGTAGTAGTAGTAGTAGTAGTAGTAGTAGTAGTAGTAGTAGTAGTAGTAGTAGTAGTAGTAGTAGTAGGAGGAGGAGGAGATGAATGTCCTTCAAAACTAACTCTTAGAGTAATTGAAGCCATTGTGGTGCTGTTTGTAAATCACCACTGAAATACTGATTTTACGACAACACGCCTGATTGTGAGGAGCGGCTGGCCGAGTGGCTAAAATGTCAGATTCTCCTTCGGGAGACCTGGGTTCGAATCCTCGGTAAGGTGATGAGTTTTTTTCTGTTGGGGGAAAAAAGAAAACTAACCTGCACAGTTCGCGGCTACTGCACTAGCCATGCGGCCTTAATTCTTCAGGCTCGAGACCCTATTGCCATACACCGCAAGGTACTATATTGGCAGTAAATGACTTTTTTTTTTTGTTGTTGTTTTTTTTTACAGACCCTTGATTGTTAAATTAGTTGCATGTCCTGTATAGGACACCTTAATCAATATCCGTAGCGAATGGGTTAAGGACGCAGTTCGATTCCGCATACCCGCGTTCGAAACAGCTGTGTTGATGATTTTATTAAATGGTACGGGTGCCGGTCGTTCCGAAAGCAATGGCAAACTACTGAACGTAAACTTGCTAAAGAATCACGAACATCCAAAAAATGTTGGGGTTGAGTGCTACGTCATGTAACGGATATGCAGCAACACTTTTTAAAATCAGTATGATCAGTCTTTGGCTGTTTGTAATTTTCAAGAAGATTTTACGTTCAGCAGTTTGCCAATATGGTCTCTCCGTGATGATGTGTTCAAGACGTCTGCTTCGAGCTCCAAAAGTCGTGGGTTCGTTTCCGGACTCGGCCATTCGGTTCACTAGTGCAATTTTATCAGAAACTCTTAGGGATCATTGCCGTATGGGATAAAACTCATTGCAATCAAGTCGACCCTCTCGAATATAAAGCCCCTCCCCCCCCCCCCCTTCCCACAATTGCTTTCTGAACAGCCGACGCTCATACCATTGTGAAAATCAATAATAGCGGTCTGTTTCTGCAACGGCAATGGTCTTTTCGTTGGGGCATAACAAGTGTTCGAATCGTTGTTCAATTTGTCTATCTAGTCAGCAAGCCTTCGCTTGTGATGTTTCGGATAATCTAACGGGCTGTTCTCGTACTGCTTGGTCTGTTCGTTTGGTATTTTTGTTGAACTGAGTTGAGCTAAGCACTGACATCACTGCACTCAGGACATTCCCACACCCGCTCCGTCAACTCGTTTAACAGCCAGCGAAGAGTCACACTACTAATCGTTCCCACTGCTATCTCATTGAAAGTTCTCCTGGTCTTCCCTCTCAGTTTTGAGATTCTACCAGAAACCCTGCCAATCACACGCAGTCACATCCTTTCCACATCCGGGTTCTCGGTCTGTTCCTTCACCTGGTCCCACAGGCGTACGACCACGTTTTCCTTGTCCATAGGTAATCTACCACCAAGAAGTGCATTCCTTGCCAGCCAATCAACCTGTTCATCCCCCCCCCCTCCCGCACTCCCGCATGGCCAGGGCAAAAAATCCACACAACTCTCACAATCTGTGACCTCTGAAGCGGGGTGAGCCATTCCACGCCAAACATTCCTTCCTTTCTCCGCTTTACTAAGCATACTCCTTGAGTCTGTAATGAATACAATGTGTGTTGCAGTGGTCTCCTCTAACCAACGGAATACCGCTGTGACTGCTTCCACCTCCATTCTCATGCCAGACTCTCCCTTTTTTAAGAATAGTCCATTAGTTTTAGCACTTGTGACCGGGAATCCACTGTAACGTTGTACTGATGGCGTGGGATGCTATCAAGTTGTGGACTGCTCTTCCTACTCGAGAGCTGTCTGCTTTTTTTCGATCCTCCATGATAGACAAAGTAATATCTTCTAAAATCGAAGCACGAAGACAACGCAACGTCTCTAAATATGTTTCCAACGTACGGCAGGAGAAAGACACCCAGAGTCATGAGCCGGGTGGGCACTCCCCCAGACAGTGTCAGGAATCAGGGCCGAAACATTCCGAGAAGGGGGACTATTTCTGACGACGAGAAATCTCCTGTCATGTGTAATCTGCGGCGGAGTTGTTATCATATGGCTTTTATTTCACAAATAAATGCTCGTCTAGTAGTTCAATGGAGTTCTTACAATTAAAAGAGTTTCTGCTTCATAGTTGGAGCAGTGTTTATCACATACATCAGTGAACTCAAAAAGAATGCCGCCTGAGTATGTAATATCAACGCGGTATTCTGCGAAGGCGGTGTCCTTAAATGCTGAACAATCTATGTAAGCTTGAACTGTCTTTCCCTCACCTCTTAGTGAGTATAGTAAAGGACTCTTTTCCACGCCTTAGGGTGCATGTGGCATATGGTGCTAAACCCATATTTTATAGACTAATCGACACTTGGGGGATGTTGTGGTCAGTATCGAATCGGAAGAATTTACTTCCCAAGACATTTCCAAGTACCCATTTTAGGCTGGGTCGACCTGGGAGCCCAGGTCAATTTACAAGAATCCGCCCCAATGCAGATTCCAAGCCGTGACAACTGTCCTTCCCTCTAGATGCAGTGGAAACTGTGTAGTTCTGTCCATAAGATCCACATGCGTGATTTTGTAATAACAGTTTAGTCTTATTGTGCCCTGGCATGCGTTAATGGATGTTTTTTCTTTATTTGTTTTCGTCGTCTCCGTGTTTCTGAACCATACAGCAGCAAGCATTTCCCTTCTCGGTTAAATATTCTAAGTTTGGTACTAGTTTTAATTTCATTTGTCCTTTACAAATTTTCTAGTGTTATGAAAACGCTTCCTGTCTTTTGTATTTTTAACACCTCTGTTTTTACCCCATCCTTCTTCTATGATTCTATTCCTTGAAGTGAAGTTTCATCAAGGAAGATGTGTTTATTATTGGCTTGATTTGTTCCCTGGTCTTTGTCATTCACCGAAGCATTTTGACCTAAGTCTTGCTACGCCATCAGGTGTGATTAGTTTATCTTGCATCTAGTTTCGCGTGTAGAATAGGGGGGCAATTTCATCAGCGAAGTTCAGATAGCCAAAGTGTTTTGTCAGAGTTTAATGAATTTCTGAAGACAGTTATTATTGTCTTCATAATCCACTCTATCGTCAATTCGAACAGTAAATGTGAAAATAAGCACTCCTGTTCTTATTTCAAATGTATTTGTTAGTTTCGCCACATGAAGAACTCTGAATGAATTTTATGTCTTTATATATTGCTCTTATTAAGTTACAAATTTCCAATGGGATTTCATAGGGCATATCCATTATCAGTTTCCAAAGCTATTCTCTGTCATTGCTGTCAAGGTCTTTTCATAGTATACAAATAGAATATTTAGTAGTTATTTTATTTTAGTTAGTTGCATGTCCTTTACAGGACGTTATAGTCAATCCCGGCATTTATGCTTTCTGAACGGCCGACGCTCAAGTACTGTAAAAATAAAAGCCAAACTTTTTTTTTTTTTTTCAAAATCGCCTATGATTTACTTCAAACACGTTTGTTGGGACTGAAACTACATTTATTACTCATAAGCCACAATGAAGGATCTATTTGGTCAGAACATCCCTTTCATCTCTTAGTTGTTTGTAAGTTGTTTTTGTAAATTTTCTGTTTTGCCTTCGCTCGCTTTGAACGCGTGCTAATAGCTCCTGTGCAGTGGACTGATTTTTGCGAGTGGATTAGATTTCCCTATTACTAGTGTCCCTTGCCATCAGACGAACCCACTCCGACTTCAGTTTGTAAGTGACATCTTTTAACCTCTTAATCCAGCTTAATATTTTCTGAAACAGACAGACAGTAACATTACTCCTCTATAATTTTCGCATTCCTTTATTTAGCAGCTTCGCCAAACATTCTTCTTTCCAGTTGTTTGCGGTTATTTCTTCGCAGACTCGCCTTAATAATGTGTGCAGTAAGGCTGTATAGTTGTTTATATTTGCGTTGACAGCCTCTTCTGGAACACCATATAGACCAGCAGCTTTCCCATTCTTCAGAAGCCCGATTGCTTTACTAGTTTCGTCATTCCATGATTTCTCAGTTTAAACTCAGCCCCACTCTGGATATATCATATATGGAAGGTTTATTCGGAATGGTCTGATCAGAAGCTCCTCAACGTATTCAGCCCATGTGTTCATTTAATACTTAATGATGGTGAGAACCTTGTCATTATTACTTTTTAACTCCCACACAAAATCAGTCCAGATTACTCATTAGTCGTTGCAACTACTAGTAAAAGTAGCACGTGTGTGGGCTACACTTGAGTTCAAAGCTAGAGACCGTGGGAACACATATGTTCCCCTTTTTAATACTGTTTTAAGTATTCATGCTTTATGTTTTTGTTCCTTTCTTACAAATGACTTCGATACGTGATTTGTGCCAAATGCTTATTAACCTGCTCCAATACTTTTCAGTACTCACCTCATCGACTAGTTAATGCAGTAGTCATTAGAGATCGACCACATATAATTCCTTAGTTTCCGAGCTATACTATTATTACATTGTATTTACTTCCATGTTTATAAGATGTTATGTATATCTTGCGTTTTAATATATCTTGAGTTTTAACATAATTTTGTAGGTTAGCATGGCCGAGTGGGTAAGAACGAGTGTTCTTAAATATCCGGTGTGCTACTTCCATGTTTATAAGATGTTATGTATATCTTGAGTTTTAACATAATTTTGTAGGTTAGTATGGCCGAGTGGATAAGAACGAGTGTTCTTATATATCCGGTGTGCTGATGCCAAGGTAAGGCACCGGACCACCCCCCCCCCCCCCCAAAAAAAAAATGTTTACATATCCTTTACAGGACATCGCTGTCAACGTCAGCATCTTTCAGCTTATTGTTGATTTCTTGGCAAGATTACGCTCAGTAGTTTGCCATTGCTTTCTGAGAGACGGGGTCGCATACCCGCAAGTTACCGACGCGGTTAGAACCACTACCGATTCGCGTTACTCGCGAGAGTATACGGAATTACGGAGAAAGTCGCTAACTCCTAGGCCAGGGAGACGGCCTACACCGGACAGCTGGACTAAAATGTTGACCTGTCGTCCTTGACTTGGGGACGTAAATTACAATACCCCTAAGTCGGGGTGGGTTCGCCTGATTGTGAGGGACACTACTAATAGGTAAAGCTAGTCTACACGCACAATCGAGTCCAGCGCTACCAAGAAGTAGTGTGTATGGACTACCCTTGAGTCCAAAGCGAGCGAGCTCACACACAAACAACCGTTTAATTAACAGTAGATTGTGGTCTGAATGTACATCTGTAACTTTTAATTATGAAGAGATGATTTAAGTCTTGTTAATACGGCGTTGTGCGTTATGGTTTTGTTTTGCCTGCTGATGGCGAGCTGCTCTATGTATTCTTCTATGTGGAATACACACTCGCTTATGACAAATCGATTTATTAGTGGGTAGGGTGTGCGTGTGGAAAATTCTTCATGGTTTCCTAGTCCATGTTTCCCCAATGATCTCTTCCTAGCCTGTGTTACCAGATTTCTTAGCCTTTGGGTAAACCATTAACATTTTGATATTGCTATTTCTTTAATTTGCAACATTATACAACTCATGTTTACGTGTGCTTCTAACTGTTGATATTATTCTAGAACTATACATTCCCACTATATTAGGGTCCACTCTGCCTCTTTAGATATCACTAGGGCCACTCATTCAGTGTAAGTGGCATTTTTCTCTGCATTACCTGAAAACAGCACCGTTTCACATGTGTTTAGAAACTTTTTGCCCGCACCATTCCACCTTGTTTCGCTAAGCTTATAATATTTAGTTTAGTTTAGTTAATGGATGAACCTCACGGCACACGGGTGTAACCCATAAGTGCTCTGTTCTCCTCCTAACTCAAACCTGAGTCTGGAGAAACTCAGCTCAGTGCACAAACTCCGTAGCACCGGCGAGGATCCTGAAATACATTGGGTAGATTTTTAACTCGAAATTTTGCCCAGGCAGCGTCGTTAGGCTACTCTTTTTCGATTTCCAACTGCCAAGGGATTTTCTATGTGTGCAACAATACACACGGGCGTCCGATCTCACTACCCAGAGACCAGGAGAAATTTTGTTACTAGAAGTCCACATGAAAAAAATCCCGGGCCTCACCGGGGCTTGAACCCGGGACCTCCAGCACTCAAGGCGGACACCATACCCCGAGACCACACAGCCTCCCAAGCTTATAATATTTATAATTTTTTAAACCACTTTTTGTCTTTCTCAATTCATGCATAGTTCTAAATTCCAGGTGCCAATTAGGGAGATGTTCCTAGGTGAAAGGATGTCAGTTGACAATACTTGCAACATTAGATAATGTTCACAAAAACAGGCTTGTGACTTTTTCCACAGTACTTTATACCTATTCTAGAACAGCCTCCTTTTCTCTTAGTTGGCATTTCTGGACTTGTTCATGGCTGGTGGATCTTGCAGTTGTTTTCTATGGGATGGGGTAGCCAGCATCACACCAACCACCCTTAGTCATCCTTGACATTCGTGGTCGGTTACAGTGTTACTATTCTTTGCTTCCCATAAGGTCTGGTTAACACAAAGGCATAGTGGCATTTAAAGTTAGTTGCATATCTTTTACAAGATGTCGTAATCAATCCCAGCATTTTTGTGGCTGTTTGTGATTTAATAGGCAACATTTACGTTAAGTAGTTTCCCATTGCGTTCTGAACAACCAATGCCGGATGCCATCAAAATCAACACAAAGCGGTCCGTTTCCAAACTGCCTGCAGCTGATGTCCAACTCTCAACTCTAAGGTATGTTGGGAAATTGTGGAGCATGTTTACTGCCTCTAAACCACAGCGTCAGTTGCACTGTCACATGGAACAATCTCAGCGGTTTCAACAAATCTTTTATAGTCCACTTTCAAAGTAAAAAAATATAACAGGAGAAAAGGGACGCAGAATCGTTTCCAAGGGCCAGGTTTTATACTGGTCAAGACCTACTAACACATCCTAGTCATACATCCTGGGCAACAGGCCCCTTCGGGGTCCTGGCTTACGTAGTAGGATCGCTGATTCTTCTGAAGTCGGAAAGTATCTGCCTGCACAGCGAGGAACCATCAGTCTGCACACCAATAAGCCAGACATGGGACAAAGGATACTCACGTAAACCTCAATCTGGTATGACATCACACTGATGTTGGACAACAGGATGTCTTCATCTGACATACAGGGCTTCACGCTGGAGTTCACAGCCAGCGAACGCAAGCAAGCAAGCAACAGGAGAGACACTTGGGGACATAACCGAAGTCCCTGTATTCATGTGTCAAGATATAGAGACTGAAACAGTCATGGAAATGGGGGACCCTTTCTGACAATTGAAGCTTCTTGTAGTGCTTGCTTCCTGGTGGAGTATATACCACTTTAACATCTGTATGCAATAGAAGATTGCTCATGGTCATATTATGTGACTAGCATCTGCTAGATGTTGTTTTCTTCCACCTGACCCATGCAGTAACTGGCACAACAAAATATGATTGTATACATCTCTTCTGCAGCTACAAATACAACAGAAAATATAATAGAAAAATCGCATGTTAGTGAAAATGCATTTTTGTGTGTCAAAATGTTTATTAAAGTAAACAAACAAATGCAAATATACATAGGTCCACCAAATGCATGTTTATGATAAACAAATAAAATACAAATTCCAATTAAAGAAATTTTCATTCAAGATTTCAAAAGTCCCAAAATGGAAACATGTCATTGACATGGAATTAGTTCCCACAACAAAAGCGAAACAAAAGGATGTTCAGAACAAAAGTCAGCTACTCTGTGACATGATAAAACACAGACAGCAAGTCACACTGCACTTGTTGCTGATGTATATGACAGCTGGTACACTGTGATTCTTCCCAACTTTGTTAGTCCTCTCCCAAAGTTGACTTTACAATACCAGCACATGACTATGGTAATACAATTGGAAGAATACAATGTGAATGTCACAAATCAACTATATACATGAGCCAGTAAACATTAACAGCACTAAAAAGAACTGCGAAACAATGAATAACTTGTAAATCATGTTGTGTGACTTTGGCCACCACATCTGTCCTCAGCCTTCTATTTTGTGTACTGCCAATCATGATTGATACTGATGTTCAACTATGTCATGATGTCAGACTGACTAGCATTTTCTTGCTTGCTCTTCCTCAGACTTAGGATTACAAATGTATAAATTTGCAGACTTTTAAAAAATCGTCATTGCAATTATACAAAAACCAAAAAAAAAAAAAAAAAAAAACAAAAACAAAAAAAACAACAAAGAAAAAGAAAATAGAAACAAATAGAAACATCTACAAAGGTACACATATCAGAGTCAAAGTATTTCTTTAAAAAGGTACGACAAACATGCCTTTCACATCACTAAATATTAAATCTGAAATTAAAAAACAGACGCTTATCCCATCCAGAATTCCAGCTGAAAATATTAAACCTCATGAAGATACTATCTTTTAAACTTCTGCTAACAGAAACCTAATTAAAAACAACGATCTTAACAACTTCAGGATGTATTTAGCTGTCACAAAACCTTGGTAATGAACTATGCACCTGAAGAATGCATTTAACAAGATTATATACTTGCGAACAAGTCATTTTATATCAGTAAATCTCTCTCCCCTTTCTCCCTCTCACACACAAACAACACAGTTTCATCACCTACAGTGCTCTGCAACCAGCTAACTGGTATACTTCCACAGCAAGCAATGTCCTTTAGTCAAAAATCCAATCTTACTCAAGCGTAGTCCATACAGCCAGTACTACTTCCTGAAGTGCTAAACTGGATTTTGCATGTGGATTAGCTTTCCCTATTAACAGTGTCCCTCACCATCAGGCAAACCAACTCCGACTTCAGAGATACTTGTAATTTGCGTCCCCAAGTCAAGGACGACAGGTCAACATTTTTAGTCCAACTGTCCAGTGATGGGGTTGAACCCTTTACCTCGGCATCAACACACCGGATGTTTAAGAACATGCGTTCTTATCCATTCGACCACGCTGACCTGCACCGCGCAATCTATTGTTTGTAACTTCGTTATTCATGTCTCAGAAGTCTCTATGATGAATTGGTTATGCCATCTGCCTCAGAAGGTCAGTTTGTTTTTGGACTCCGTCATTTGGTTATCAAGTGCAGTCTTTTAAGAGATCACTGGCAATCGCTGCCGGAGCTGCAGAGCGTGTGGTTTGTGCGATGCTTTCAGCAGGTGGTTAGCTGTTCTGGGGAGAGAGGCTGAGCTATAAAGGATCAAATATGGTCCTATGACTAACTTTGGAGAAACACAGTGAAGATTTCTGATAACATACAAAATGGGATTTATGATTTAGGTGCATTGAAGCTATTGTTTAAAACTAATATACTTGAATATATTTCGTCAAAATATCAAATGACAGAGTAGATTTGGGAGGTATTATCAATGTCTGCTCCAAACCAAGCAGCTAAAGAAGACAGAACTACTAACACTAAAACTAATACTTGCACACCATGATATGAGCAGTAAGTTCCCCAGCCTGGTCTTGTATGAATTATGAATGTCTGCTCCAGACAGATACCTCAAGAACTCAATTACTAAAGCTAATACCTATGGAGTACTACTTTTTGCACACCATGATATGAGCAGTAAGTTCCCCAGCCTGGTCTTGTATGAATTATGAATGTCTGCTCCAGACAGATACCTCAAGAACTCAATAACTAAAGCTAATACCTATGGAGTACTACTTTTTGCACACCATGATATGAGCAGTAAGTTCCCCAGCCTGGTCTTGTATGAATTATGAATGTCTGCTCCAGACAGATACCTCAAGAACTCAATAACTAAAGCTAATACCTATGGAGTACTACTTTTTGCACACCATGATATGAGCAGTAAGTTCCCCAGCCTGGTCTTGTATGGATTATGAATGTCTGCTCCAGACAGATACCTCAAGAACTCAATAACTAAAGCTAATACCTATGGAGTACTACTTTTTGCACACCATGATATGAGCAGTAAGTTCCCCAGCCTGGTCTTGTATGAATTATGAATGTCTGCTCCAGACAGATACCTCAAGAACTCAATAACTAAAGCTAATACCTATGGAGTACTACTTTTTGCACACCATGATATGAGCAGTAAGTTCCCCAGCCTGGTCTTGTATGAATTATGAATGTCTGCTCCAGACAGATACCTCAAGAACTCAATAACTAAAGCTAATACCTATGGAGTACTACTTTTTGCACACCATGATATGAGCAGTAAGTTCCCCAGCCTGGTCTTGTATGGATTATGAATGTCTGCTCCAGACAGATACCTCAAGAACTCAATAACTAAAGCTAATACCTATGGAGTACTACTTTTTGCACACCATGATATGAGCAGTAAGTTCCCCAGCCTGGTCTTGTATGGATTATGAATGTCTGCTCCAGACAGATACCTCAAGAACTCAATAACTAAAGCTAATACCTATGGAGTACTACTTTTTGCACACCATGATATGAGCAGTAAGTTCCCCAGCCTGGTCTTGTATGGATTATGAATGTCTGCTCCAGACAGATACCTCAAGAACTCAATAACTAAAGCTAATACCTATGGAGTACTACTTTTTGCACACCATGATATGAGCAGTAAGTTCCCCAGCCTGGTCTTGTATGGATTATGAATGTCTGCTCCAGACAGATACCTCAAGAACTCAATAACTAAAGCTAATACCTATGGAGTACTACTTTTTGCACACCATGATATGAGCAGTAAGTTCCCCAGCCTGGTCTTGTATGAATTATGAATGTCTGCTCCAGACAGATACCTCAAGAACTCAATAACTAAAGCTAATACCTATGGAGTACTACTTTTTGCACACCATGATATGAGCAGTAAGTTCCCCAGCCTGGTCTTGTATGGATTATGAATGTCTGCTCCAGACAGATACCTCAAGAACTCAATACCTAAAGCTTTTACCTATGGAGTAGTACTTTTCCCCACCATGATATGAGCAGTAATCCCAGTCTGGTCTTGTAGAATTAAGAACTCTCCAGACTAATACCTAATGGAGTAACTACTTTTACACCATGATATAGCAGTAAGTTCCCCAGCCTGGTCTTGTATGGATTATGAATGTTGCTCCAGACAGATACCTCAAGAACTCAAATAACCTTATGGAGTCTGCTCCAGCAGACCTCAAGACCAATAACTAAAGCAATACCTTGGATACGATTTTTGCACCAGATAGAGATAAGTTCCCCAGCCTGGTCTTGTATGGATTATGAATGTCTGCTCCAGCAACCTCAAACATAACTAAACTAATCTTGTGGATTATGATTTTCCACCAGAGATACTAATTCCCCAGCTGCTATGGATATGAAGTCTGCTCCAGACAGATATAAGAACTCAAATAAGCTAATCTTGTGGAGTATATTTTGCACACCAGATATGAAGAATTCCCCAGCCTGGTCTTGTATGGATTATGAATGTCTGCTCCAGACAGATACCTCAAGAACTCAATAACTAAAGCTAATACCTATGGAGTACTACTTTTTGCACACCATGATATGAGCAGTAAGTTCCCCAGCCTGGTCTTGTATGGATTATGAATGTCTGCTCCAGACAGATACCTCAAGAACTCAATAACTAAAGCTAATACCTATGGAGTACTACTTTTTGCACACCATGATATGAGCAGTAAGTTCCCCAGCCTGGTCTTGTATGGATTATGAATGTCTGCTCCAGACAGATACCTCAAGAACTCAATAACTAAAGCTAATACCTATGGAGTACTACTTTTTGCACACCATGATATGAGCAGTAAGTTCCCCAGCCTGGTCTTGTATGGATTATGAATGTCTGCTCCAGACAGATACCTCAAGAACTCAATAACTAAAGCTAATACCTGTGGAGTACTACTTTTTGCACACCATGATATGAGCAGTAAGTTCCCCAGCCTGGTCTTGTATGGATTATGAATGTCTGCTCCAGACAGATACCTCAAGAACTCAATAACTAAAGCTAATACCTATGGAGTACTACTTTTTGCACACCATGATATGAGCAGTAAGTTCCCCAGCCTGGTCTTGTATGGATTATGAATGTCTGCTCCAGACAGATACCTCAAGAACTCAATAACTAAAGCTAATACCTATGGAGTACTACTTTTTGCACACCATGATATGAGCAGTAAGTTCCCCAGCCTGGTCTTGTATGAATTATGAATGTCTGCTCCAGACAGATACCTCAAGAACTCAATAACTAAAGCTAATACCTATGGAGTACTACTTTTTGCACACCATGATATGAGCAGTAAGTTCCCCAGCCTGGTCTTGTATGAATTATGAATGTCTGCTCCAGACAGATACCTCAAGAACTCAATAACTAAAGCTAATACCTATGGAGTACTACTTTTTGCACACCATGATATGAGCAGTAAGTTCCCCAGCCTGGTCTTGTATGAATTATGAATGTCTGCTCCAGACAGATACCTCAAGAACTCAATAACTAAAGCTAATACCTATGGAGTACTACTTTTTGCACACCATGATATGAGCAGTAAGTTCCCCAGCCTGGTCTTGTATGAATTATGAATGTCTGCTCCAGACAGATACCTCAAGAACTCAATAACTAAAGCTAATACCTATGGAGTACTACTTTTTGCACACCATGATATGAGCAGTAAGTTCCCCAGCCTGGTCTTGTATGGATTATGAATGTCTGCTCCAGACAGATACCTCAAGAACTCAATAACTAAAGCTAATACCTATGGAGTACTACTTTTTGCACACCATGATATGAGCAGTAAGTTCCCCAGCCTGGTCTTGTATGGATTATGAATGTCTGCTCCAGACAGATACCTCAAGAACTCAATTCCTAAAGCTAATACCTATGGAGTACGATTTTTTGCACACCATGATATGAGCAGTAAGTTCCCCAGCCTGGTCTTGTATGGATTATGAATGTCTGCTCCAGACAGATACCTCAAGAACTCAATAACTAAAGCTAATACCTATGGAGTACTACTTTTTGCACACCATGATATGAGCAGTAAGTTCCCCAGCCTGGTCTTGTGTGAAAGTCATACAGCATATGGAGCACACCAGCAGCTTGTGCACATTGGTCAGGTGGTTTTTCATATGATGCTTGTGCTTGAACTTAAAATCACATACACAACACACAAACTGCCTGCCCTTGTGGGCTTCCATGTGGAAACTCAACCCCCCGCGACTTTTAAAACCTTTTCCACAAATGGTGCAACTGTAGGGGAAAAACTGACTATCAAAGTAAGAGTACTGGTTGTACATTGGTGGGACTTGATAACTATTAGACTGCCTGCTTCCTCCGTGACTAACCTTGTGATAGTCTGAAACAACAAGAGACAATGTGGTTTGAATATGTCTTCAAATACCTAATCCAATTTTTAAAGTGCTACTATACAACAGCAGTACTTCCATAAATGGACAATCATGTCCACCAACAATGAAAAATAACAGAATCACTGTGTATAAATGTTTTTGTGTGTGTTGATGTTGCAAATGAATGTCACATGTAACAACACATGTATTCTGGTAGTCATTTACAACATAGATGTTGATATGTTCTCTTTCTAAGGTCACTTGAAGTAACAATTCAAAACACTATATGGTGTAACAATATTCTGAATGTGACTAACGCAGATTTCTTATCAGTGATCAGTATCATACAGATACATGATAAAACACATTTCTTGAGATTTCCATAACATATCAGTGTTGTAGCCAGAAAGCCTTTCAACCAACACAAACAATTAGTTCACAGAGTATTCTGAAATATAATTAATTATACTATACATCTAATGGGATTGCTTTATTGCAGTGGCTAGCATGCTTCCCAGTGGTCATGTGTTCAACTCCCAATTGAGGCAGGATTTTAAATAACTGACCTGGGCTCACAGGCTGACCAAGTCTAAAATGACACCAGTAAATTTCCTGGGAAGTAAAGGCAGATACTGACAGTATCATCAAGTGTCAACTGGTCTAATATACAGCTGGCATCATATACCTAATATGCTTCATTTCATGCTGTGAAAATAAATGTTTTAATTTATCAAATCTAATTTCACATGTGGAAACACTAACGAATATATTTTACTGTCATCATTCTACTGTTTCTCATAATGGAATAAAACTGACAAGAGATAACTAAAATATTGACACAAAGAGGAAGAAACCACTGATCAATATGGAGAAGAGCACAAACAACCTTTTCAATAAAAATGAATCTATAAAAACTCCCACCTCCCTAAAAACACCTATCAATAACAAAGAAATGAAGCAACTATACTTATACATACACACACAACTTGTGCATTTGATAGCCTGGTATAGTCATTAATTTCTAGTTTTAAAGACAAATCAAAACACACTCTCAACAAACTTGGATTTGTAAGCAAACAGCACACTGTTCTCTTATTGCATACTGTGTTCATATACTTGTAATCTATTTAGAGCAGCCTACGTGAAACATGACCCACATTCATATACACCTACTTTTATGTGTGAAAAAAAACAACAACATTGTACACAAAATGTATAAATATTATTGTTATTTTACAATTAGCTTTACTAATTATTTCAAAGAAAATGAAGAATAAACAGTAATAATCTTCCTTAGGCAGATGATGAGAAAAAAAAATGCCTGTACTTCATAAAAATTATAATTTCTGAAAAAATAAACAGCTTTGCAAACATGTATAATGTTTGTCAACACAGTCCTGCATGATGGCAGCAGTTTCTGAGAAAGATGGTGACCAAGCTTGCATAAATCTTCTTTGAAAGTGATCTTATTTGCAGCAGTACAGCACATGCTGGTTGTAATCAGCACCAAGCTTCAGAATACTGGAGCAGTTTAAACACAGGGCTACCTTATGTACAGTGTTCAGGTGTCGCTTCACTTTTCCTTTTTGTGTGAATCTTGATTCACAAATTGGGCACGGGAATGTTTTCTTCTCATGCACGTGCTGTTTATGATGGTAAAGTCCAAAATGGCTTCGGTAGCCTTTGTTGCATATTGAGCACCTGTATGGCAAATCATGGTCATCGTCGTGCATTATGTAATCCATTGGCTGATTTGTGGACATGTGATAGGAAGATCTATGAGCTGAGGCGCTCCCGTCATGGATGATTTCTGGATGATTTCTGAGATTTCCAAAGTGACCAGTACCCATTGGCAGTCTAAAATCCTGATATGAGTAGGCCAACTCTGGATGCCTATGCTGAGCATGCTTGAATCTGTCTTCTGAAACAAAAAATTATGGATTTTTACACACAAGCTCGTTTTCTTCAACAATGCAATGACTAAATCAGTAGATTCCAAAAGTGTGGTGACTATACATAAACAAATCAGTGAATAATGCAAATATATACAGAGTTGTTCTTATTTCCCACCCTCTAGTTGTGGGCGGATATTCACCTCATGTATGTGAACCATACATAATGTAATGAAATAATATTTCAATAGAATGTATACAATCATGCACTTCATCATTTCATGTAAAATGCTTGGTGTAACTTGGCAGCAGAAAAATACAAAATGTCCAAGATATTTATAACAAGAATTGTAACAAAAGTATGATCATACATATACAAAGTAACTGTTATTACAATCTCAAAAATGTGTGATGAAAAACTCAACAAAGCTATTACGCTATTCAAATAAAAAAAATTACAACACCATTCAAAAATCAAACTAAAGATAATTTTGCACATGAATGCATATTTCCCATTTATTCACTTGCAGATTAGAAAGAAACAAACATATGTAAATCATAAAACACACAACTAATACAACAGAATTCCTCCCAAGAGCCTACAGTTTAAGACCGACAATATAAAACATGTTGATTATATTCCTGACCAAGCCGGAAGACAGCTAAACAAGTAGGGCACTGTGCCATGTGGTGAATAGCTTTCAAGTGTAATTTAATGGTCCCCTTTTGTGTAAATTTGGAATCACAGATTGGGCACATGTATGATTTGCCTGTGTGTGATTCCATGTGAAGATTGAGCCCAGAAGAGGTCTGATAACCTTTACCGCACACACAGCAGTTAAAAGGCATCTCAATCATATGAGCTTCTGCCCTATGAGCAGCCAGAGTAAAGTAGTTTTGGAAAACTGCTGGACAGTGTTGGCACTGCAGACCTCTGTCCCCCAAAGACTGTGACTTTGACCGCCTGCCTCTAGCCGTCCTCATTTCAACCACATGAATACTTCTGTTAGTGATGGCAGGCACTTTATTTTTTAATCGCTTCCCAGATCTCTCACCTGAAATAAAAAGACATGTGCATTCATTATGTGCAATGTCAGATGAGTGATTTTCCAAGAGCAAAAAACGTTAACACGCTAATGTTTCCATATTTCAACTATTAAAACTTTGAGAACATGAATACACAAGTAAAATCAATTCTCTCCAATCATAAATTAATCTCCAGCTCAAGAAATGACAAAACTCTATGATAATAAAGAAACAATGCATGAAGGGTACTCCTTAAGATGCAGATCTAACATACACAAGCATATCACAAAAATATACAAAAGATTCTTCACAAAATAAAGAACAGATCACAATGTCCTTATAAAACTATGTTTTTGCACTACAGTAAGAGAAGCGAACTAGAAGAAATATACACATACATCAGGTGTGTAATTACTTATTGGTGCCAAGCTTTAAGTGTTAATGAATACATTTAATTCAATATTAAGGAAACAGAGCTAAAAATACAACTCCATGTTTGTTGATAAGATAAATGAGATGTGTATGGGGTACCAAGGGAAAACAAAATTTCTTTCTTATGCATATCTTTAATGTCAATTAAAAAACTAAAAAATTATTGAACTCCTCCATAAAATAAATTAAGTCATAAAACATCGTTCAAAATAGCCATCATTACTTAAGCTAAAAGGAATGCAATTGATTATGTGTATTTTCACAATTTCTGTTTTGCTGTATAACAATTTCTGTACAATGCCAACTACACAATATGTTACAACATGTATGCAAGGCAGTTTTCAAAATAATGGAGATAATTAAAATATTACAATAAAATGTGCAACTTACTTCTTGAAAATGACATAAAGTAACAAATGGATTGTTTAAACAGGGATTTACTAAATACATGACACAACCATCTGACATTACTCAGCACAGCATGCTGTAAACATGGACAATCATCATTTTGTATCAGAATATCACTCTCATTAAGGCCCGCCAAAATTATAGAAAAACAAAGAGAATACATATTTTAAAATTCCACAGAAGTGCACTAGCTACCTAAACTAAGAAACTATATGTATTCATCTTCATGCAGTGGTTGAAAGAGGGGCACTTAGCTGCTAAGAAACCACACCACAGTAGTAATCCAGTTTTCTTCAATCTGTAGTGACAATCTTTCAGGGAACCAACACGAAACCTGATGTTTACAACAAAATAAAACAGTATAGTCTTATATTCTGTATGGAAAGCAACTCTGCTGTTTTTATTTAGTCACACATGTATCCTGTCCAAAACACAATATATCCCATTATTCACAATTTGAAGAAAACGAAATGTAATAAATTCCTGTCAATAGAAATTAAAAAGAGTATCTGTAATTGTTACATAGAACCAATTTTAACATACGGTTATGAATCACGGACAACTGTAAGCAGTTGTAGTAAAACCATTACACCCCCAAAGCATGGACAGGTAGTAAAGAAACAAAAATCCCTCACAGCAACAGATATGTGATTTTTTAACAGAGGATGGACATCCAAAAAATAATCTACATGTTTAAGAGGTCAAGGAACACAGGCAACATATTTTGGCCTCAAAATGAGAAGGGAAACAGTAGAAGGTATTGTAACAACTGGTAACATTACTGGAAACAAAGATGAAGGCAGAGTGCAAAGATATGTGACAGTCCTGCATTATGACCAAACAATAAATTGTCATTAGCAGCACACTAGTAGATCATGGAAGTTTGTGGAGATGAATGCCATTTCACAAGGAACTTGATGATTATGATAATGATGAACATCTGTATGGAGTTTGTTTAAATCTGCCAACTTCATCCTTTTCCTTAAACCATATGTTCATAGCTGCTACTTTAATACATTCTGACTGGGTCAGTCTTACATCAATCCTATTTTAACCTCCTGTAAGAATATACTTTCTTCTTACCCAGATAGTTATTAATTCTGACCTGTACTTCAGTATCACTTTCAGGTAACAGTCTAGGACAAAAGGAGTTAAGGAACTGTTGTTTCTCTTTTCAGTAACTGTCCTGAAGATTGAAATGGCAATGATGTTTCCTGAACAAAATGTTCACACCAATTTAAAAACAATCCAAATGTACATAGAACATACTTCAGATATTGAAATATGAATATCTATTGTTTTAGCAGTAAATGTCAGTATTATACGAATTTAAATCACATTTTGTTAATTGCTATTGTTTCCCAGCTCCACCAGCTGCAGAAATAATGTTTTGAATTCTGATGAAAGAAATGGAGCTTATTGACTTCTCCAAGTGCAATGACATAAATTTTTCTTCATATCACAATCTAGTGATTACAAAAATGTTCCCTTGTCACTTTAATTTACTTAACTTTTTAAAAACTGTTCTTTGTTTCAAACTGCAATAAATAGGTTAGATAGAGAAATAAGGATGACAAACATTGCATTCTATAATTCTTCAGCATCTCTACCGAGTCTCTTTGTTACATTTTAAATTACCAAATCCACCCGGGAAGGTTAACCTGGTCAACAAATGCCTGCAGAAGTCAGATGTGTCTGCCTAAAGACGCAAGAACACAGCTCTGCTGTAAACAAGCACAACGCAATCACATACGAAAAAACTCTCCAGGTGAACACAAAAGAAAAAGAAGAATGACCAAATCCTACAGATGTCCATATCTCTCCTGTTTACTGTTTCGCTGTGCAATATAACACGTGCTCGTTATATTCTTTGCCACTGTTGACTATAGCAAAGCAATTGGAACACTGCGAAGAACTGTGAAGAACTCTCATGTGTCTCTTCAAGGCAAACTTCCTTGAGAATTTTTTGGAACAAACAGGACAAGTGACCGTTTTTCCTATATGCATATCCATGTGACTGCTCAGCCCCGATTGGCTGTAGTAGCCTCTACTACAAAGAGAGCAAGAATATGGCATGGTTGTGCCGTGATTCTTTGAAATGTGCTCTTTCATATCTCGTTTCATGACATTCTCATGACAATGGGGACAGCTGACTCTCTGAAACAGGTGTGTGCTGTGAGATTCGAACTTGCTTTGTTCCATTCTGGAAGGAGACAGGCCAGCTATCCCTGCAGGTTGACACCCATAGAAGGTGCTTGATCTGGAAACATCACCCCTGCATGTCCTGTTCAGGTGATAGCGCTTTTGTTTATGCAGATTAGACACATCTGAAATTAGAGAAAATGAAGTTCTCTGTCACAAACGCACTCATAGCCGACAACACAGATCTCCATCTCAACAATACACATATATGTCAGCTTCTATTCAGGGCACACATTCTACTGAAAGTACAACCATTGTAAGAGCTGTGTATCCGTCTTTGATGAGAATTTTCTTTACTATACTGGAAACTAATTATTTTTTTAATTTCTCCATGAGCAGATAAAAATAGTTGCATATCCTTTAAAGGACGTCGCAGTCAACCCCAGTAGTTTTTGGCTGTTTGTGATACCTTCGCAAGTTTAGGTTCAGTGGTTTGCCATTGCTTTCTGAATGACCGGCACTCATACCATTGCATTAAAACCAATGCAAGACAGTCTGCTGCCAAATCGCCCGCAGTTGTATTTCTAACATGGCATGTGGGATTACGAAGTATTTCCATAGCCCCTTCACCACAGATAAGTGGTTAAAGCTAAAAGTAGCTATTTACCACAATGTGTGCCTGTGTTATACTACCAGTACTACATAGATGTGTAAAACTGACTAAAAACTGACCAAAAATCCAAGGGTTTTTGTGAATTAAGAACTAAAGACATGGTTTGTAATTAAGTTCTCCAGAATTTTAATGAATTCTTACAATTTATCCAGTGACGCATTATGTGGAAATAAGTTCTCACATTTGAAACACCTGTAGACACAGATAACATTTATTGTAGCTC
The DNA here is from genome assembly GCA_014155875.1 of Cepaea nemoralis. Taxonomy (NCBI): domain Eukaryota; kingdom Metazoa; phylum Mollusca; class Gastropoda; order Stylommatophora; family Helicidae; genus Cepaea; species Cepaea nemoralis. Next base: position 80,141 of record JACEFZ010006414.1, on the reverse strand, counting down.
TGTGATCTGCACATACATTAGAATGTTATTATAGTCTGCATACATATGGCGGCAAGAATCAAAGTATTTGGATATTGCAACTTGACATAAGTCACAGTGAAAAATCAACACTCTCAAATTAAAACTCTGTTAGAGTAAACCAATTCTGTACTTATGTGTTCAAGGTATTAAGTGATGGGAGTACCGACAGATACAGATCCAACAAAGGCAGAAAAATTAAGGATTCATGAAACCAGATACTTGTTTGCCATCTATGAAATAATATAAACACTGCAGCCTTTTCCTAAAAATGCAAAATAAACCAGATGTATATACTTATCTTACTAGAGTATGTAGGTCTGAAACAATGTGATTCTTTAGAAACATGTTAATTAAACTCCCAGAACTGCAACTAATCTTAGTGATGAGTAAAAAACAGATATATTTTTAACATTTAAACACAATAAGGCTTTGCAAAGATAGCTATGTGACAAGACCAAACTGATTGATAAAAGGATATACCTAAAGAAGAAGGCAATTTCTTTTTCTTCATGGATTATTCACTGCACATTTACCAGGGACAATGAAATCAAGTGATATCTCATCAGGCGCCCTCAACTTTACTCCATCTTAGGTTACCTTTAACACTGCTCCAACTCATCCATCCTTTTCACCCCAGACTAGTTATTTTCTGTTGTCTTTCTTCTATGGTCCATAGTATGACAGTTCTAGTGTAAGTGTCTCTTCAAAGGGCAGTTAAATCCCAATGCCAGCCAAGTATATTAGTGTTTGTGGACCAGCCAAACATATGTGATGTTGAATGTTATCTATATGCAATAAGTACTTTAATTAGCCCCAAGCCAAAAAAGTAATTCAATACTAGCAGATAAAACAATCTGCTGATGTCAAATATGTCACAAGAAATAATAAACTGGATGTGAAATCCTTTTTACACTTTGTGTACCAGACAGTCGTTACTTTAAATCTTTCTTCGTGAAACTTGTTTTTCCCTTCTAAGTAGTAAATGTTTCATTTAGGAGGTATTAAAATAAGAACACTATAGGAGAGATGGCATTATATAGTCACAATCTAGGTATAGTTGGTGAATGTAACAACTGAATGGATAAGGAGGCATTATACTCAAATTATCATTGCACTCTATATACATCTGTAACTGCTCAGATCTCCTTTGCAGGAGCTGCAGTATACAGCGATATATCATGTACAGTGTATCCAATAAACATACTGTAAATTGTTTAGAAGAGAGAGAGAGCCAACACAAATATAAGGCAAAATGTGAAAGTCGCGTTAATGGTAGATTAGTGGCAATTAAGATTAGTAGTTTGTATGTATGGCCTATTATGAATATTGAACAATACGAAGAAACTGGGACATTAGAGATGTGGTTTTAGAGAACAATGTTGAGAAGATCATGGATAGACAACAGAATAAACGTGGAGGTACTGACAGCTGCAGGCATTGCTAGATAACTTATCAAAACCACAAGGAAAAGACAAACCAAATGAACTGGTGTATGGAAAAGGCTGTAAAGAGAAATTAGTATGTGGGGACATACTAAGTAAAAGAAGAACAGGATGACAGAGAAGTATGTTATATAGAAACACAAACAGCTGAGCAATAAATAAAATATAAGACATAGAGGAAAAGAAGAGTAATGACTACCAATGTTTACTTCAGATCAAGAAACTGGATAAAATGAATTTCCTGTGTCTTTAAAAGAAATCCATCCATCATGTGCCATGCCGATAAGCGTGGGCGGTAATGTTTTGCCATCTCACTCGATCACCAGAGTCGTGAATCAGCTCTGTGTTCCTGTCTCGACCGTGCCACATGGCCATGCCATTCAGATATTTACTTCTCGGTCTTCCCTTTGGTCTCTTCCTTCGATCTTGCCAGTTGTCACCAAGTCATTTATTTTCATAACATGCCCAACAAATTTTGACTGTCTGCGTCTAATGACTCTAATCAGTTTACGATCTTCATTTGTTTCTTGAAGGACTTGTTCATTGGTTTTTCTGTCTGCCCATGGTATTCTTTGCATTTTCCTCAGAAACCACATTTCCACAGCCATCAGCTGTTTTTTCAGCTTGACAGCTTATTGTCCACGCTTCACATCCATACAAAAGTGTAGGTTGTATGTAGCACTTCAACACTCTTTAAAAAAAAGAAATGCTTGGTTGTAAAAACTATTGAAACTACAGACATTTGTAAACAGATTTTTGAATGATGGTTATCTTAGATAAGGTATAAAGAGCTTGAGGGAAAACGGGAGTCTACAATTGACCTAGAAATGTAATGGAGAAAACTTAACTCAAGATTAAAAGCTTGCAAATAAATGACGTACACATGAAAGCGCTCTAGATTGAAATCAACAGAAGGATACATGCGAAGAGATTAAAGATAACCTAATGATAACCACAGAGAAACAGAGAAGTGAGGTGGAGATGACATCAGTATACCTGCGGATGTGAGTACAAGATAGACACCACAGAGAGCCAACATTGAAGCTCAGCATAAGATAGACATGATGTCTTTAGTCCATAGTTTTATGCATCTGTTGTCATGTTTTTCATGTGTTTACTTCATGCTTGCCTTGCACATGTTTTGAAATATTAATTTTGAACCAGCAAAATTGCAGACATAAATTTATACTCGTAATAACTAAAAGGGCGGTTCCATGGCGAAGGAGTTATGGACGCATCAGACTGCCTTGCGTTGGTGTTTTATGAAATGGTATGGGTGCCAGTCGTTCAGAAAGCAATCGCAAACTACTGAATGTAAACTTGTCAAGAGATCACAACAGCAAGAAAAAAAAAATGCTGATGTTGACTGCGACATACTGTAAAGGATATGCAACTAACTTAACAATAACTAAACGAAACAGGAAATGAAGGAAAAAAAGACATTTATATTCAACTTAAGTTTATTGCCAAATTTGCATCTATTCAAGTATTTTAAACCACAAGAAAGCCAGTGAAACAAAATAGTACAATCTAAATATATACATTGTAAGGAGAATAACATTTAAGACCAAACTAACACTATTTTACTTGCTTAACAAATATTAGAGCGCCCATTAAAAATTATTAGCATGAGATAATGAGCATGCAAACAGGACTAAATATACATAAAACAGGAAACCTCTGAGTGAATCAGTATATGTAATGACAACAGTCATGTCACAGAGGTGAATAATCACTCTCTTACAGCCACTTAATGTTACAGATTTTGCACAGATGTTGCATATCCCTTACAGGACATTGCAGTCAACACCAGCATTTTTCAGTTGCTGTTGATGTACTAGTTAAGTTTTACGTTCAGTAGTTTGCCATTGCTTTTTGAACGACTCACATACGTGGCGCGATCCGTTACAGATTTACAGAGTCTAATATTAGCAATCTTATAATCTTCCATCACCCTGCCATACAATTTACTGCATCACTTGCCTTTGACTGGTTGTCAATGAACACTGAAAGATTGAGTTTAACCCTGAAGTCTCATGCATTGATGATCAGGCAGTCTGAGCCCTGAAACGTGATGCACCTAACAGAGTGAGGTTGGTACCATCTCTGAGGGAACTGTGTTGCCTATACCTTCTCCCAGCTCAGAAACCAGCAGGGTGTGCAAGACCAGTACTGGAACTTAACATCTGCAGAGAGGCATGTTTGGATATAACCAGGTTGTGTTTTAGCACAGCATCTACAGTCAGGCTGTGATCAGGCCTGGGTTGGCAATGTTCCTTTTATGGGTTTCGGGTATTTTAATAACAGAAACTAAAGATGTGTCATTTTACTTACAGAACAGTGTACACAGTGATGCTAAATCATTGATATGTAGCGCACCAAAAACCTGACAGACTGCTCATGTCTTATGATTATATCTCTGCTAACATTAGACTTAAATCATCTGGAAATATGAAACTAGGTGATTAACTGGCCTTTGTAAAAGCTACAAACGTCAATAAGGCATTAGATGTAATGATAAAGCCCAATCTAGCCGTAAACATTTATGTGAAGTTTATTTTTAAAGGGCAGAGTGGCCGTTCGCTTAAACGAGCGGATCGGCCGATTACGTCCGATACTATTATGCATTTTAAAAACGCGATCTCTCGGCTTTCCGACACTTCCGACGGCTACTTTCGCCGATAGCTTGACAACGTGGCCGCCATTTGTAAACGTGATACTATGAATTTGAACGGACTTTTACGGACTTTTTTTTTAGTTTTCGGGATTTTTACGGTGTTTTTCAAAATGGATTTCGGCGATTGTTCAAGTGATAGCCGAGATTTCGCTAGGTTCAATTTAAATGACATTAAAGGGCACGAAGTTGACTATTCATCGGAGCTAGATATCAGTGCAAAGCGTTACTTTCCATTAGCAGTCTGAGTCGGACTTTAAAGAAAGTGATTATGATTCTGAAAATGTGTTTGTAAATTGCCGTATAGATGACGGAAAATCACAAACAACATGCTGTATTTCGTAAATATTTGTGTTCATATATGGATTACCAACAACAAACACGTGAGTAACATATTCTGCATGCTTTTCCCTTCATTGTGTTGTTTATTTAACTAAAATCGGTTGACTAACACCTTATTTGTGATGTTTTTACTAACGCGACCCAAAATTTTACCAAACCTGAAAAAATCTTGCCCGTTCAGGGCTAAAAAACAGACAAGCGTCTGCCCTGTAAAGGGTTAAAGAAACTTGTTACAAAATGCAGCAAGCTAACCTGGTGTAAGATATAGGTTTCACATACCACATACAATTAAAACCAAACTTCCACAAACACAAGTCAATATTAAAAATTTGTTTTGATTAGTTACCGCTACAATAAATAATTGTCATAATACAGGGTGTTTGTATAATCTCACTACACTTTGTATGTAGAATAGCTGTTTTGTGGAGAGTATTTCCGTCTTGCAAACGGAAAACATACTGTCAAAAAAAAAAAAAAACTGTTCTACATACAAAGTGTAGTGAAACTTTACAAACAACCTGTAGAAAACCCATTGTTGTGTTCAATTACATGGCTAAAGTCTGCAAATCTAAACTGTACATCATGAATGAGTTTTCTGATCAATGAAAGAAAAACTTTTCCATACAATGCAATGCCATTGTCTGAATGAAAACCTTTTTTCTAGAAAGAAATATATATATACAGAAAAAAAAAAAAAAGCAGATGAAGGCGTTAATTTCTGGTAAAAGATGAGTTTTACTGCACATGAATATCTTCATGTGTCTCCTTTCAGGGATCACACATGTTGCATCTCACGCAGTGCACAGGAGAAAGTCTGAATGTGTGTGTGTGTGTCAGAATCACACACGCTATAAATGTCTTCTTGTAAGTAGGTTACCTATTTTTGACACTGGGTGCATGGGCAGCAACCTACACGGTCTGCTCTCTTTGATTTCTAATTACTCAGATTTTTAATGTGTGCTAGGTGCACACAGACCCGCAGTTTTTCACCCTTATTTGAAAAGGCTAGACATCCAATCTACATTTGTGATCAGGTAAAAGTATAGCACACCAGCCTTATTTTGTAAAAATCCAAACAGCCCTAGGTGCAAAGAACGTTTGCTTAAAACGGCAAGCACTGTATGCAGTTAAAAATCCATGGTAGTTAGAAATTGCAAAGAGTAGGCATAAGCATAAGGCTACTGTACTGGCAAAATATTGGGCAAGAAAACTTAACTATTGGTCGATACAGCCTTGGATGGAATCTGTCTAGAGGAAAGAAAACCTGACACAAATGAATGCTGAAGTCCAACACACTGACCTTTGAAGTGCATAACTAGATGTGATGCACCCCCGTCGAAAAAGGAATGAGGAAGACATGTTTTCTGGCAACTGGCCACAAAATATCCAGGGAATAGCAAACCTTTTTGCAGCACTTGAGAGATTAGAATGCAACGTGCCTGAAAATTACACTTTTGACACTGAGGTGGAAGTGTAACCGTAACACTGTCAGTGAGAAGCATAAGGAACAATTCTAACCGGGTGTGACTACCCCCAAAACAAAAACAAAATGCAGCAGTCTATTGTCAACCTTTGTGAAAGATGCACTGCAAACTCATTACAAGTGACTGGCAAAGTGGAGTCAATGTGAATAATTTCCACCATAAGTATTATCATCATTTCCACCATAAGTATTATCATCATCATATATGTGCAAATGTGTAAAACTTGTTTCATAGATATTTTGTTTTAAAACGAGATCTATTCTGGTGTTTTCATGGCCATTTTCTTAGTAGCTAGCACAAACAACAGCAAGGTAACTTTGTTATATCACACACACGCACTAAATGTTTGTAGACATGCATGATCATGCATACTCTGATCCAACATTTTAAACTATCTGATTCAATCGCTCATTAAACACATCTGACAGTTACTTGTATTTCATGTCAAATCAGACTTTGTATGGCACACTTCATTCTGTTGACTACCAGTTCATGGTTTCCGAGGGATACTGCAGAATTCTATGATCCACAGTAAAGCACATGTTGATCAAATTCAGGACCGACTTTTAAGATGGCAAAGCATGTCTGGCACTGTGCCGATCTATGAACGACTCTCAGATGCCTTTTAATTGTAAACTTCTGTGTGAATTTTGCATCACAGACTGGGCACATGAACGTTTTCCCCTTGTGTGACTGCAAATGATGGGACAGTCCTCTCGCAGAGATGTAACCTCTTCCACATTGAGTGCATGAGAACGGCATTTTGTCTCCGTGAAATCTTGAAACGTGGCATCTCAGGTAGCTTTCATCCATTAAAACTGCAGTACAGTAGGAACACCTCAAGCTTTCCCCTGATAAAGTAGGATCGACGATACCATCACCCTGAGAACGTACAGGCAATCTATCACTATACACTTGAGCATAACAGTTTTGTGATGAAGTTCTAAAGTGCCGTGGAAATGTTAACTTAAGATTCCTATTTGCAGGGCAGGTTTGATCCTGTTCTTTACGGGCATTCAAGTCTGAAATATAAGTTTAATACAAATCAAATATTATCACCAGAACAAAAATAAGTTTCCACAACTACAAACACACTTCCAGGATGATAAAAACCAAGTCAATCTGGTAAGTACAAATGTCACACAATAAAATGGGGAAAACTTTTACATTCATTCATTTAGATAACCCAAAACAATTCTGCAATGAAAACTGGAGAAAACAGGCTTTATATATAAACTGTAATAAATCCAAATGCTTCCAGTAAAATAATTATACATGTTTTATATGAGCTAATTATTAATATCTACAAGAAGTGCATTTTTCAGTGTTAACAATACTAAAATAACACACACACATAATTTAAAATCAAAAGATATGTGGGTAAACATAACTAAACTTTCTACTGTCGCATGTAAGAAAATGTACAAAACTCCCACCTTGTTAAAATATGAAAATAATTTACAGTAATGTAAAACCAACAAATGAAACACTGGAGATCTGACATGCAATCAAAGATCCCAACACAGACTAACATACTGATGATAAGTATTTATTATTTACAAATAAAATCAGAACCTAAGACAAACACAATTCACATATCACCAACATGAGAAAAAGAAGTGAAACAACAAAAGCTGTGTCTGACTGCACAAGTGTACAGAACACACTCTTATTCAAACCACACATAAAAACATTTTTCGTACCTCATAATGAAATCAATTGTTAGCTGTCTTGTTTTTATTTCTATCAGCACACATACCAAATGTAACTTTACAGCACCAACAGTTTTCAAAATAAGATGTAAATTATTTTACTTTGTCATTGCAGTTTTAAAATTGCTTCTACTGCTTCATAAAAGAAAAATCTTGGGTGAAATTACAGCAGGTAAAAAGTGGATTCAATATATTAACTATTACCACAATGCAAAACATGATTATTAAACTCCTCTCCCAAACTTAAGAACTTCTGGCAAGTATGACATCTAGCTGATCTATGAACTTTTTTCAAATGCATTTTCAACGAGAACATCCGCGTCAATTTCACATGACACATGGGGCAGGAATAATTTTTCCCTTGGTGGCCCTGCATGTGATAATGTAGCCCCATAGATGTCTGGTAGCCTTTGCCACACAAAGAGCATGTGTACTGCAACAAATAGCCATGCTGCTGTGTAATATGATTCCTATAGTCTGTACGATCTAACACAACTAATGGACAATGAGGGCATTGAATGCCAGATTCTGTATCCATTCGGTGTCTTAGACCTGCCTGTGCTGGAAAAGTGAAGTTCTCAGCATGTGCTGCTTTAGAAGTTACTGGTAAATGTTTGGACGCAGCATTTACCATAAAATGTGAATGATCTTTATGTCTCTGTCCCGTACGAAAAGATGACCCTGAAATAGACAAACGTTTCCATGTATACATAAACAGAATAATGCCCAGACTTTAATTTAGTATAATCATTTCCACAAAAATAAATATAGAACATGGCTGTAAGAATCTGTACACATTACACTGAACAAAATATATATAATACGAACAACACTCCATTCAGACAATCAAATGAGCATGTACAAACTTTTAATATGTCTAAAACCTTAAATAGACTATTATATGATAGAAAACATGTATCTACATACAAATACAATTTTATTTTGCAGATGCTTCTTGTGCAGCATAACAAGATAAATATTCAGAATATTTAACCAAGAAAAAATCTAAAAGGTCTAAAAGTTCAAAACACAATCATTTAATGAGAGAATTGTGAGGCACAACAATAACATAAAAAGTAACTAAAAATAAACAGCTGTAGTTGTTGAACAAGCTATTGTTTAAATGGCACACAAAATATAATGCATAAACCATTTCAAAACAAAATAATTTAGGCATTAATGACCAATTGCTCCTCTATTCTACAATGGTAAAGTATTAGTACTGAATACTCTCTTTATGTTGTTCAGCATTGAAAATGTTTCTGTGCACATACTGCCACAGTTAATTCTTTTAGTGGCCCCATTACATAACTTTTAATAATAATTGAAAAATGCAAAGTCAAGAGGGTAAGCTTATAAGAAGACAATCACAGAAAGGATATTTAATCTACAAATCCTCCATCACGATACAAATACAGACAAGAAATAATATAACTAACCGCAAGAATTCCCCCCCCCCCAAAAAAAAAAATATATTGCCTTAGCAGGATGTTGCAATCAACCCCAGCATTTATTAGCTGATTGTGATGTACCAGGCAATGTTAGTTTAGTAATTTGCAATTACTTTCTGAATGGCTGATGCTTCATATCGCCAAAATCACAGCAAAACTGTCTGCTTCCAAATCGTCCATAGCTGATCTGAACCTTGACTAAGTATGTCAGTGAATCATGAAACTGCCTATCTCACTATCCCCTCAAAACCAACCTTAGCGGATCTGAACCCTTGACTCTGTCAAAGAATCATAAACTGTTCATCTCACCATCCCCTCCACACCACCCATAGCTGATCTGAACCCTTGACTAAGCATGTCAGCGAATCATTTAACTGTCCATTTCACTATCCCCTCCAAAACACCCGTAGCTGATCTGAACCTTGACTCAGTATGTCAGCGAATCATGAAACTGTCCATCTACTATCCCCTAAGCCACAGCAAGAAAACCTAATGTTTTTTTTTTTTTAAATATGTATGTAAATTAGTGTGTGTTTTTTTGCGACGGCTCTTAGCAGCAATGTCCACTTTGTCCTTTGTAACTGTATTCTTGTAAAGCTGGCTTATATTTCCATCATCCCAATTTATTCATTGTATTTTACAGCATTATCAGTTAAACTACTTTGCATTTTTTGTTAATTGCGTTTATGCTCCAGAAAATATGAAGTATGTTGACAACCTAAGTAATGTTAAGACATGGTTATATTCTTCATTGTCCCCCCCCCCCCCCCCCCCCCCCCCCCCCCCCCCAAGGCCTTACGTTACCATGCAATGTTTTGAATTCATGCAACGTGTTTCCATAATTTTTCACTTTGTGGAATGATTGAGCTATGCTACTGTTAGGCTCTTACTAGTGCACTTTCGCACATTATCCTAGATACATTGATTGGGATCAGGAAGCATAAAGTTCTGGGAATGTTTTATCTCATCTTTGCGGTTACACAAACTGTGCATGAAATATGAGGGAAAAAGAAACTTGTCAGCCATTTAAAAACAATAACACACATAATCATACAGTATATTCATAAAAGTGAGTAAAACTTTAGAGGCATAGTAAACAAATGCCATAAATATTCTATAAGTGACACACTAAACAAAAATATTGTATCACCCAGAATCCGAGCAAAACAGTAACAGTAATTTGATGACCACTATTTTTAATGTGATTACTACTTCATAATACATAGAGTAGAATGCACTAGTCATTCATAAAGGTGCATAATAGACTAGTGACATCACTGCTGCACTAATGGTTAAAACAACTGATTAACTTGTCTTTTGCACAGAATTGGTTTTCAATTAACTCCAAATATAATCCAAGATTCACATTTACTGTTTCATTACTAATCATTGTTGACTCTCATCCCTATACAGAGACAGTACTGAACATTTATTGCAGCTATATTCCCTGGTAGGTAGACTTCCATGTGCACTGTTATAACTAGTCTAATCCCTGTTCACAAACATAAATGATTGTCCATCGTGGTTGGGGTTATTGGCTCGTATTCATGGGACTAAAACGTTAAGTCTTTTGTGCCATCTTTTAGCAGACCTCAGTTTTTCTTTTAACATAGATAACCAGGCGACGGTAGAGCATCGCTGGGGCTAAAGATTCTTACCTTGGGCTATGTGGTCACCGCAGTTGATGACTATGAACTTTTACACTTGATAAGTTAGAATTAAACGATAAGTTATATCCTTTAAACACAAAAGCCCGCAGTTAAAACCCTTTTCTGTTATGAATCAATAAATGTATCTAGACAGAATCTTCTGCCAATACCTTTGAGGGTAATTCCAAATTAACCAACCTAAATTTAACACAAAGATAACAACCAAAATTAATTTCTTCATAACGTCCATGCCACATGGTGTTGGTGATCATGTCTGTCTGGTGTACTGCCAATCATATCTGATACCACTGTTCCTCCATACTATAACATTAACTGTTAAACATATTCTCTCTCGGTCATCCCCTGCCTCTCCTCTACTCCAGCTTTTCAACTGTCATGACATGCTCCATCTTTCCCCATCTCAAAATGTGCCCAGTGGACTGTCTTCTTCTGATGCAAGTAGCCAGTTCTCTATGTGATTTAACTTCTTACAATATATCTTCATTACATTTTGTATCCATCTGGAGTGTTAGCATTCTTCTGTAAAACTACATCTCTGCAGCTTCCACATAATTCCTCACTAGTCTGTTAATTGTCCATGATTCACTTCAAACATCAGCATGGCTAGATACAGTTCTTAAGAACTCTTTTTCTCACCCCAATTGACTATGATACTGCACAGAATATTCATCATCTTGTGAAATAAAATTGATGTCCCACAAAATAATTTAATCATCCTGCAGCAGTAATCATATTACCTGCAGTAAGAATCAATCTTTCTAATTGTTTAAATGTTTCCACTAGGTATTTAGTTTAATTACTATACTTTATATGCATTAAAACGAAAGGTCACTTACATATTTCTCATACACTGGTTCCAGTAATGTCAAAAAAGTCACAAGTGATATTCCAAAGGTCATATTTTTGTTGCTATTTACAGTGCAGCACATGCTCGTTAAAGTCTGGACCTATTAACAGTATTGCAGAACACTGGGCACACTGGCTTGACTTGTGAATGCCTCTAAGATGTGTCTTCATGGAGCTCTTTTGTGTAAATTTAGCATCACACACTGGGCACATGTAAGTTTTTCCTTCATGAAGGAGCATGTGGCGAGACAGTCCAGAATGACTAACATAACCCTTTCCACACAAATTACATGTGTATGGTGTGATGTGTCCATGAAAGTGGGAAAGCGGAGCTTTCATGAAATTTCTAGCACGTGATAGTATATCAAGGCTCTGGGGTGAGTGGGGGTACGCTGGCATGTGATCCTGAGCTTCCATACCAGTGAAGAAATGGCTACTACTGAGGTAGTCACTTTCAGCTGAAGTCCTCTGGCTGTCTGCTTGATGAGAACTAGTCAGACCATTCTGACAACTCTGCTTCCTTAAACCTCTAGGAACCATAGCTCCTGAAAGTAAAAATGTTGGCTTTTCTCACAACTGAACAACATGTGCTTCTCACATTTCAATATCCCTAGAAAAGATAAACACAAAACAACTAATTCACTTTACAGATATAAATATATTACCACAGCTGCATGTGAACAAGACATAGCAAAGTAAAAAATACACATCGTTGATTCATATCAATATATTGAACAAAATAACTGCTCGATTTAAAAAAAAAATGAAGTAGACATAACATGTCCGTTTATCACTTTTGAGGATGACAGTGAAGGAAATGACACACAAAATGTGTGTGTGTGTGTGTGTGTGTATATATATATATATACGAAAACATGCTGTCGTTTGTTGAAGTGGTACTGAGCGACATTCTGCCCAATTCCACATTGCACAACAATGATGTATGCTATAGTACAGTTTTACATGTGTCATTAAGCAGAAATTTAACGATGTCATTATATTCTCTCCACAAAGGAAACAAATTAAATATACAGAATTTAATTACAAACATATCATGTCTTCTTGTCTTCACAAGTCAACACATGACAGTTGAATTCACCACCAGTTGGAAATGTCTTCAAGCAGTAACGGCATTCTTTGAGACTGTGGACACCCTCAAGGTGGCGTTTCAAGTGATGCTTATGATGAAACCTGGCATCACACACCCCACAAACAAACTGCCTGCCTTTGTGAGCTTCCAGGTGATGCCGAAGGCCGGGCAGAGAAAAAAAACCTTTCTGACACATGGTACAATTGAATGGGAAGGTGAACTCCTCGCGGTGATAGTTATTCATGTGCTTCTGATATAGTATACGAGATGGTAGAATTTCGTGACAGTATGGACATGGCATGCTGGAAACTTGGATAAAATTTCCATAGAAAGCATTCCCTTGAGAGTTTGAGGCTGACATGTCACAAGGTCCTTGAAATACCCCAAATACTTCCTTCCTAGGTCTGCGGGAGTGTATATTTCTTGAAACAATAGGGTTTCCGCCTGAAAGAAATTAATTGTGAATTGTAGTAATCTGACTTTACTTAACCCAGTTAAAGACATGTTTTTTTTCTTCTCTTTTCAACATAAGCAAAATATAACTGAATAGGACCATCACTGCATCTGGGGGGAAGGGGGGAGGAGAAATGATGATACTGAGAGGACATACTGCTTAAATGCGATTCCCAGGGAAGCTATTTATTTGGGCTGCATGAGATTATGTGGGTAGTAAACTCTTGTCCTTGCTTGAAATAGTTTTCACAGTATCTACACTCCTTGAGTAGATGCACTGCCTCCATATGACGTCTGACAGTGCTTTTGTGCTTGAGTTTGGCATCACAGATAAAGCAGGAATACTTCTGTCCCCCATGAGTCTGCTGATGATAACGCAAGCCACTTTGAGAGAAAAAGCCATGCTGGCAGAGGTCACAAGTAAATGGAAGCATTCTGTCCTCCTTGTGACACTCATTCATGTGTCTCTGATAAAGGTTGGCGCTGTTGAGTTGTATGTTACAAATTGGGCATTTATCAGAGTAACTGTTGGTTGTGACAGCAGCACCTAGGGCAGGCTCCTCGTGTGGTGTGTGGAGGTCTGGATATGATAAATGCCCACTATGTTCCACATTCCACACGCCACCTGTGCTATCTGCTCCGCTTCTAGTTCTATGCTTTCTTTTATGTCTTCCAACAGATGCTTGATCAGTGTTACTCTCTGAAATACAAGATGGCCAGAGCTCAGTCAGCTGTCAGGCGTTTTCATTTCATAATCAATCAAAACCAAATGTTTCAATATGAAATACACAGCCTGATAAAAATTAGCAATATGCCTCACACAGCATCTCGGGCAAGAAAACAAAGAACCGCAACATCACATACTTGCAAAACTGAGAGTAGCAGCAGAATTGTACTACTGTGTATTTGCATATTCAGTGCAGTTCATCTGGTGGTAGGCAAAAGTTGCTGTGTCAACTAATTGCTGGCAAGTGCTGCATCTGGACATCTTGTGAACACTGATTTCATGACGTTTGAGATGATGTTTGTACAGAAACTTGAACCCACATATTTCACAGGTGTACTTCCGGCCGGCACAGTGAGTCAGCTTATGTGTCCGCATTCCCCCGTGTGAAAAAAATCCTTGCTGACAAATGGAGCAAGTGAAAGGTAGGGCCTTGTGGCTTTTATGTAGCATGTTCATGTGTCTCTGCAGGAGTGGAGTGCTCTCCAGCATCTGCCCACAAATATCACAACTGTATATTAAAGAACCGTCGTCTCTAAAAATCCGTGAATAATATTTAGTACCGGATGGCGTGGAACTTCTAGATCCTAGAGTCGGCAAAATGTTTAGTGAACTATTTGGTAAAGACAAGTGTTGGAACTCAGAGCGATGAAGCTTTTGGATTTTATCCAATTCTCCGACTGAGTACGAACTTACATTCCACTCTGAAATAAACAAAATAAAAGATTGGCCTGCAGTATACACACAAAGATCAGCAGAGGTCAGCAACACTAACTGCACTGCATAAATGACATTATTAAACAGAACATTTATTGGCAGAGAAGCAAAATAATATTGCAGTGATTTTCCAATATTAAAAAAACCAAAGGTTCATATTACATGCAATTAGCAAAATAAATTCTTCTAATTAATTAAAATAGTGAACATGTTATGTTATCTGTGTACACATTTTACATCGTAATCATCATCTTTGTGATGTTGCTTTGAGGGTTATGAGTAGTGACATCCACATGCAAAGTTATAACAGGGTCATAAGAAATATACATAAGCACGATTGGTTTTCCTTATCTGCAACAACTCAAGTCACCTGACTAACGTGTTGTTGACCAATACATACCGACATAATTCCCTTACTACAGAAGTACTGCTCAAACCATCTTTACATTCATTAAAAAGTAATTTGTGCATACCCACATACATATTTTAATCATTGAATAAACAAATATCAACATACTTTAGCACATGTGAAAGCTAGGACAATAAAGCATGTAATTATCATTTCTCTATACAACTGAATTTCTGGAAAAGTAAACTGAAGGTTTGAAGAGACTAAACTGTACTACTACTGCTGCCCTCTATCTCCCACTGGAATATAGGCCATCAACCAACTCCTGCCAACCTGTCCTATCTTTTGATATCTCCTGCAGCTCGCTCCATATCCTTCCATTATAGTTCATGTGTCTCTAATTTTCTTCTCGACGTTTAAGACTCCGGTCTACTTTATTTGCCGGCTCCATGGCGAAGGAGTTACGGACGCAGTTCGTGATCCCGCATACCAGTGTTCAAAACACAGCTACGCGTGATTTGGCAGCAGGCCGCGTTAGTTGTCGTTATTACGAAATGGTATCGGTGCCATCAGAAAGCAATGGCAAACTACTGAATGTAAACTTGCCAAGAGACCACAGCAGCAAAACATGCTGGTGTTGACTGCAACGTCCTGTAAAGGATATGCAACAAACTATTTTATCTGAGTGCTCCAGATACATGAATTTCTATGTTTGTTAATGTGTGTACTATCCATCATATTTTCCACACTGCATCTTGTACATATCAAAACATAATAAAAACACAAACTACTAGTAAACAACTAAAAGTACAGGCCCAACATTACTCTTACAATTAAATTCCATGCACCAATTTCTGATGAGCAGTGAGTGACGTCTTATGTGCATACTGAGAACCACATTGGTCACACTTAAAATTCTTTTGCTGCATGTGCAAGGACATATGAGCCTTCAAGTGGGATTTTTGCTGGAAGCCCTTGCCACAAGCCTGACAGTAGTGATCAAAGGCCCCACGATGCTTAATCTTGTAATGGAAACGAGCTCCTGACGAAGATCTGTATTCCTTGCCACATACTGGGCATAAATACATTTGGCTATTCTGGTCAAACACAAAATAGGTTTCTTTCTGTTCCTGTCTATTTCTCATGTGTCTAGTTGTTGCCGAGGGGTAAGAAGTATTAAGCGATACATTGTGATGATGATGGGAACGTGATGTGTCTAAAGGCTGGGAAAAAGACGAATGTGCGCTATCTGTAAAAATAAAAAAGACTTTTGATATGATCTAAGTATTAACGCTAGGAATATGAGCATATAATTGGACTAATAAAATAAATCCCACATCTCTGATACAATTAGATAAATGTTATGTTTAGAGACAATAATAAACATACAAACACACTGTTTCAAAGACCCCAGACAGATTGAAAACATGACCCACAGATACATGGGAAATTGTGAAGTGTTAATGTTAATATTGCTATCTAATTAATTAAACATTAAAATTGTTTGAAGTGTTTAATTGAAATATATATATGATTACCTTTATAAATATATTTCTCACACATTATTGCCAAGTAATTGTGTCTTCATCATGTCTATAAAGGTCACAAAGTAAACACACCTGAGACTGTACATTATACGAGTTGCAAGAGAAATGCAACAAAACACCCTTTTCAAACTGCAATACACAACCAAATTTACCTCAAAATACTGACTGCTTTAATAACTTGCATTACAATTATATATAAAATACGTCAAAATGCTGAACACAGTATAGCTATTCACGATTTAATGTCACTTGGGCAAACTGACTGAGATGAAACGCTATAACAAGTAAAAGATGCATACCCAAGACAAAACAAAATACATCCAATACTAAGACAGTATCAGATATTTCAGTTTGCCAAAGTATACACTGTGATTTCACGTTTCTAACACAGAACTCTGTCATGTTAATCAAGATGAATGAATGAATTACAAATACTAAAAGATTCATCAGAATGTAACCAGCATAATGGACAGAGAACACATGAATAATATTTAAAAGAATTATTACTAAAATGACAAATACTTTGTTTTCTACAGTTATGCATTTTCACTCTTATTTCACAATGTTCAGTAGTGTAGGAATGTTGATTTAACGATACAAGAAAAAAGTAATAGATGTGCAACATTGTCAAAAGTTGAATGACATGGCATAAAATATCAGAAACAATTAAAGATAAAAAATATTCAAGTCACCTAAAACAAACCACTAATAGGCATGCATATTTGTATACACCATGATTAAGTCAAAATAAACATGTATTACAGGTAATTAACTGATCATACAAAAACAGTGAAATATGCCAGGCAATAAACAGTGCAAAATGTTTGTGACTTCTGTCTTTAAATTCGCTAAGGGAATACATTGTTTTGAATGTCCGAAATGTCACCTCCCACAATCGATTGGGTGGATTACTTAAAGATGAAATGTAAAATCGGATTGCAGGTTTGCAGATTACAAGTTCTTAAAGAATACCTCACAACGGGGAAATTTCCTTATTTATTTCAGATCCCAGAGAGCTGACAGAATCTGCCCTACAACCGAAAACTTAAGACAACTAACCAAACATTACATAGAAGATATCTTCTTCTTTGCGTTCATCCGGAGTGTTTTCTCAGATGTGATTGCGGTGTGTCTTGTTAGGCACCCTTGGGTAGAACCCTTAGGCCAACCATCCAACTTTTAGCGTGCATTTTTGACCAGGTTAGCATTCCTGGGGGAGACTCACTTTTGTGGTACCGTCCACCTCCCAGCTGGTCAAGTTGGAACAGTCGAAGTCTGCACAGTCATCCCTCAAATGAAGGCAGGGACGGTCCATAGCATTTTCTGCCATCCTGGGTGGCTTCCATAATTGCAGAGCCGACACATAATGCTCTGGTGCTGGGCTCACCGAGGGAATCGTCAACATAGAAGATATTAAATTGAAACTAACCAACTAAAACGCATTCATAGTTCAGCATATGATATTACAGAGTTCTACTTTACTGTACTGAACAAAATGCAAACTGAAGCTCTCGCCTATAGATTTGAGTTCTGCATACCACCTAAGCGCATTAACAATGCTGAGTCACGGGCTCAATTTAAAATGCTGTTTGATCAGTTTTCAAAGCTGACACCATCTTCTGCTAACTCCTTGGATGGCTAAAAGCCAAATTGGTAGATATAGAACATTAATATCGCATAACGCCATCCACACATAAATGCCTGTTAACCAAAGAGCATATCACCACTGAAATCACTACAAGTCAACGAACAATTGGTAATACTAATACCAGACAAGGGCAGTGGATATGGACAAGTTTGACTATGCAAGAAAAATGAAAGACATTTAATCAG
The DNA here is from genome assembly GCA_014155875.1 of Cepaea nemoralis. NCBI lineage: Eukaryota > Metazoa > Mollusca > Gastropoda > Stylommatophora > Helicidae > Cepaea > Cepaea nemoralis. The sequence goes on along the minus strand of JACEFZ010006414.1, from coordinate 61,786 downwards.
ATCCATCCAAATTTCAGTTAGATCTGAAAGCTAGCAACCCAGGGGACTTTGATGCAAAGGTGAGGAAAGAAATTCAGTCACTGTTGGATAGTAAATTCATCAGTGAGGAGACTGCGCAAACAGGATGGTGAAATGGCTTGCCGATATTCTCAAAACAGTGTGACAATCATTAAACTTCTTTAATAATAAAAGATTCATTTGAACGAGTCGAACTATTGGACACCCAACGATCTTATACAAAAACACATGGCATTAATGGACATTGCGGCTCTTTTCACTAACATTCTTCAGGAAGAAACAGCGAAGATCATTTGCTACCGCAAGAAAAGAGAAGAAACTGAATTATACTTACCATCACCCAAACTCGAGTAACTACTACTACTGTGCACATCTAATATTAAATTTAATTCTCTTAAAAAATCATACCACCAAATTGAAGTATGGCCATGAGGAGTCCTTAAGGTCCCATTCTAGCAGACATCTTTATGATACACTTAGAAGAATAAAGAGCCTTGAATATTAAAGACCAGGCTCTATACTGCCAGTATGGGGATGGTATATCTTTTTCTTCTTTGCGTTCATCCGGAGTGTTTTTTCAGATGTGATTGTGGTGTGTCTGGTTAGGTACTCGTGGGCCAAAACCCTTAGGCCAACACATCCGACTTTTAGTGAGCATTTTTGACAGGTCAGCATTCCTGTGGGACCTTTTGTGGTGCCGTCCACATCGCAGCTTGTCAAATTGGAACAGTCGAATGTTTCACGATCAACCCTCAAGGGAAGGCAGGGACAGTCCATGGCATTTTCCGCCATCCAGGGTGGCTTCCATAGTTGTAGAGCCGACACATAGTGCCCTGGTGCTGGGCTCACAGAGGGAATTGTCACATCCTGCTCATGGCTGCTTTAATTCCTCACTTCAATGTATTGGGCATTTCGTTCACCACGGGCCTTTCCCGCACAAACCAGACCGGTCTGCAGATGGTATCCACTCAGCGAGTTTTCGATTCGGACATGTGCTTGTCGCTGTGACCATCAGAGCTGTTCCGGGCACAATGGACATTCGGAAAACTAGCAAGTCAGAGCTTTTCCGGACACGATAGGCATTCGGAAAACTTGGTAGTCAGAGCTGTTCCTAGCACAAAAGACATTTCACTCAGACGTAATTGCGTAGTGCCAATTTTTATTTTTCCACCTGTAGGCCAGCACTTCCGACTTCAGCGAGCATTTTTAATGAGGTTAGCCTTCCTCGGGTTTCGAGACACGTTAGACTCTTACTGTTATGGTGTCACCCTCGTCTCAGCTGGTCACGATAGAATGGCCAAAGACCATTCGTTCAAATTCCCTCAAGGGAAGGCAGGGGCAGACCATGGACATTCCCCATTATGCTAGGAGGCTTCCATAATTGCAGAGCCGGCACATATTGCTCTGAGACTGGGCTCACCCGTGGAATCGCCATATCCTGCTCATGGCTGCTTTAATTCCTCACTTCCATATATTGGGCATTTCGTTAGCCACTCGCCGCTCCCCGTACAAACCAGGAACGGCCAGTCTACGGACGACATCCACTAGGTAAGTTTTAGCTTCGGACTTCCACGTAATGGATTCACTAGCCAAGCGTTCCATTTCGTGTTAATAAGATGTTTTCCACCTTTGACTGCACTCACTCTATGAGTATTTTCCGTAGCCATTTCATGCAACTCTAGCGCTTTTCTACCTTTGGTACTCGCTCACGAGGTAGGCTACATGTGCTGCCAGCTCAGCACATTACTTCCAGGCATCAGTGAGTGAGAGACGGCCAGGCCCTCTCATCCGGGGATCCCTCATATCCCCCCAGCGGAGAGCCTTCGAACAAGTATCTGAACTAAGCATGTAGCGTGCTCAGCATCTCACCTCCATTTTGCAGTATGTGGGTATCTGCCCGGCTCTCACATCTAGGGGTTAGTGGCTTAGAGGTGTTCAGCCATATCCTCCGATGGTAGCCTTAGGGTATGTGTCTGCCTCTAATCATTCGCTTTACCGGGTAAAACTGCGATTGAGCACCAGCTATCCTGGGGGAAACTTCAGAGGGAACCAGCTACTAGATGGTTCAATTAGTCTTTCGCCCCTATATCCAAGTTTGACGATCAATTTGCATGTCAGAATCGCCATGAACATCCACCAGAGTTTCCTCTGGCTTCATTCTACTCAGGCATAGTTCACAATCTTTCGAGTCCCAGCGTGCACGCTCTTGCTCCGTCCCACTGTAGACGCAGACGGGAAGTCTGCCGGTGGTGCGCCACCCTCCACAGGTCGGCCTTGGGAGGGAGGATCCCACCTGGATCGCCCGAAGACGACCCTCGCTTTCACTGCGCCTTTGGGTTTCATACCGCCCAATGAATCGCACGCATGTTAGACTCCTTGGTCCATGGTATATAATTCATCACAGAGTCCAGAGCAGCAGAAATGTTCCACTCCACCATGAACCAAGCCCAAAAGAACATCTCTTTGTTTATTGATGATCAACACATTCTTAGACATCCTAATCCGATGTCGGGTAGATGGTACCATCCAAAGGCTCTATCGAATTAGAAAATGGATGGATCAAAACCTTAATTTCAGTAGCTTTGCACTTATCTATTATAAGTGTGGCCTGACAAGGACTGTTTAATCGAGCTAGAAAGATTTGCTCTGATGATACCAAAAGGAGACCTAAACACCCTTAATGAGACTGCTATCTAATGGATATCCTGCCGGCTCATCATGTGTCACTGCCATCCAAACCTACCCTCACAGAATCTGCGGCCCCAAACTTAAAGCATTTCTTCAGCTTAAAAAGTTGCTTAACCTTTTACAGGGTGGAATGTCCATTTCCGTCCGATCACTTTAACGGGCAAATTGGCCGATTGCATCCGATACTATTATGCATTGTAAAAATGCGCTCTGCTTTCTGATACTTCCGATGGCTACTTTCGCTTTCTCCGATAGCTTGACAACGTGGCCGCCATTTGCAATTCCCTACTGTGAATTTGAACGAATTTATTTGATAGTTTTCGGGGTTTTTACGCTTAGTTTTTCAAAATGGATTTCGGCAATTCTTCAAGTGATAGCTGAGATTTCGCTAGGTTCAATTTAAGTGACATTAAAGGGCACGAAGTTGACAAGTAATCGGAGCTAGATATTAGTGAAAAGTGTTACTTTGCATTAGCAGGCGTGAGTCGGACTTTAAAGAAAGTGATTATGATTCTGAAAATTTGTTTGTAAATTGCCATATAGATGACTGAAAATCACAAACATTATGCTGTATTTCGTAAATATTTGTGTTCATATATGGATTAACGGCAACAATCACATGAGTAATATATTCTGCATGCTTTTCCCTTCATTATGTTGTTTATTTAACTAAAATCGGTTGATTAACAGCTTATTTGTGATGTTTTTACAAACGTAACCCGAAATTTTACCGAACCTGAAAAAATCTTGCCTGTTCAGGGCTAAAAAACAGACATGTGTCTGCCCGGTAAAGGGTTAAAAGTCGACAGGATCGACTTCGCTGCACTGGGTTTTATCCTATATGGCTCTGTTTCTTTCTGCATCGCACAAAGCACGAACTCCGCAGCTCTAGCCAGGCGACATGAAACAAATAATTACCTGGCTTAATACAACTGTAAACCAAACTTTCTTTGCTGCTGAATAAATTATTTGATATAAAACCATCCCAATACTTACTTCATCTGTGAATGAACCATTGTTTCTGTACACCAAATCTAACTGCATTTATCAATTTCAGTGTGAGTGCCAAGCAACTTACATAGGTAAACAGAAATCGAGTAGCCGAACATATACCAATGGGTAGAAAAGAGATATTCTTCAGGAATTCCTGTACAGTTGACAGGCCATGAAATGCCCTCCTCAGCGATTTCACAACACTTCATAAACTACACTCACAATGTTAGCAAAGAAAAGGCATTTCGTATACTGTATTTGACGAACAAATTCGGCGGCCTGGTGTGCATTGCCAGTCGAGAAGACCTGATCATTCGGGGCCACATCGATTGACAGATGTCAACCCATCTCACACACCCGTGATCCGGGTTTGATCCCGTGTCCAGTCAAGGATATGCACTACTAATGAGCTCAAACAAGAGCAAAACTCGAGTCTAGTGCTTCCAAACTGACGTGGATAGGCCTTAGGTTCATACCAGAATACGATCAGCGTTGCCAGTAGTGGGTTGTGCTCAATTTTAAAATCTCATATCCCGGAAAAAAACCAAATAAATAAATTTGATTATTGCTCGCTGGACTTTAGGTGGCCTGGTGTGCCTTGCCAGTCGAGAAGACCTGATCATTCGAGGCCACATCGATTGACGGATGTCAGTCACGGCGATCGGGCAAATTTTGAGCTATAGCCTATGATGGGTGACGTCATGATATTCTAGTGTGATAATTTGGTCGCATCTAGCATGTGCTGCATGTCTAGTGGTTACACACCCATCTCACACACCAATGATCTGGTTTTGATCCCGGGTTCAGTCAAGGATATGCACTACTGATGAGCTCAAACGAGAGTGAAACTTGAGTCTAGTGCTTCCAAATTGACATGGACAGGCCTTAGGTTCATACCAGAATACGATCGGCGTTGCCAGTAGTGGGTTGTGCTTAATGTTTAAAACAATATCTACACATTTCTGTTTACTGTTATTTACAATACTGCTCAGCTTATTTGTGATAAGCTGCAAAGCAAACTTTGGGGTACAAGTGTGGCCTATTAGTGCAGCTGGAGCAAACATAACTTGACCTGTGTCATTTAGCTGGAGCGCTGCACAAAACACAGATTCTGTCGACACCAACATATCCTATCAAATGCTTGGCTCCTGTCACTCTTTCAACATAATTTCCTGCAACAGTCTTTTTGATATTCTTTGGAAGGCAAAGTGTGGCACTTTCAGGACTAATCTGAGCTGCTTCATGATGTGCACTTTCCAGTAAACTTTGCTTGAAATTCTTCAATGACAGTTTCTTCCCTCCATTCTGTGTTTGGCATATAGTGTGCAGGATGTGTGCATTGACCTGGGCAATTTCAAAGATCCAGTAGTAGATCTTCTTCCACCAATTATTGGTTTTCCTATCAAGTATGCTCTAATAGCCAACCATTTGGTCCATGCTATCACAGCCTTTCATCGCCATGTTATAGTCATGGATCATCTTTGGTTTGTGACCAGTTTCCTCATTCCTGTCTCAACAGTTCCAACTACAGACTTGGTGGAGACAACAGTGCATGGTTTTTTAGCTTTTTTATCTCTCCATGCCACACACAATATTCTATGTCCTTCAAGAAACCATTTCATCTCTTAACGCTGAAGTCGCAAACATTTCAACTCTGGAGGAAAGCCCGCTTGGTTGACATTCAGTGTGCCTGTATAATTGAAGTTGGAATGCAGAAAATCAATAAGAGCTTTAGAAGTGTAGAATCTGTCAGCAAAGATGTGATGACCAGGTTTGAGAGCATTCAGTAGCGTCGCAAACACTTTCACTGCATGAGCAGATGTGGGATCTAAATCTGGATTGTATGCAGTGTTTCTTCCATAGTACATTTTTAAAATCACCACATAGCCAGTCACAGAATCACACAGGCCAAATGCTTTGATGTGGTACTTATGAGGCTTATTTGCATTGTATTGTTTGTGCTGAGATCTGCCCTGCCACCCAATAACCATTTCACCAATGGACACATTTTCAAATGGGTAAAATGCTGCCTGGAATTTCTTCAGAATCATCTCAACAAGAGGTTCAATTTTAATTACACCCCCTGCGTCTGGTTCACATACGTGAAGCACGATGTGATAAATAGATTCAAACTGATTCCTGGAAAACATAGTGGTATACCAAGGAGTATTGAAATGTGCAGTTGTATTCCAGTAGTCCTTGATACATGGTCTTTGATCAAGCCCCATCGAAATAATGAAAGACGTAAACTTCAGCCATTCATACTTCGTGAGGGGGGTCCAGGATAGCAGACGAGAATGTTTTCTTTTAGGAGTTCTGCATCAACACCTTTTTGGCATATTCATTTATGTTTTGGACTAAACAGTCCACTATGTCATCATTAAAAAATACTTTGAGAAAATCCATAGGTGTTTGAAGCTGATAAAGTTCAGGGTTCAAGTGATATCTTGGAGGATGAAACTCAAATTCAGGTTTTGTTTCCCCTTCTGACACATCATGCCATGTTGCTGCTGCTGATGATGGAAGAGATGCTTCAGACTCCAGATGTATCCTTATTTTCTACTGTTTGCTTTCTTTTGTACTTGGTAGTACTTCTGCCATCCTGATATTCATCGTCAGATACCTCAGTTGATGAACTTCCACTGTCGTTGTTTTCCCAATCACCATATGCTGAAACACTGGACTATCAGAATATTCCACACAGTCGTTCAAATCAGAATCACTATCGTCTAAAACTGTTTCAAACAATAATCTTGCTTGATCTGATGTAAACCTACATGGTCGAGAACCAATGGGCGTCGTAATTTCTAAATTCAGAAAATTAACCACAGTTTAACCAGAAATTTTTTCTAAAATTTGAGACTACACGCTTCTTTTCCGATATTTTTGAAAGGCAAAATCTTCTTCCTGTGTAAATTTTCATTTACTGGGCACCAAAATTGCGGAAGAAACTGGATATGAAACAAAAAAACGCAGTCAACATTCAGCCGATTAATTGGCCCATGGCAGTTTAGAGTAGTTCAATTCAGGCGATAAAGTGGCCAAGGCAGTGAATCAGTTAAGTATTTCAGCCAAAGCATTATTCATTTTACATTGCATTGGCACCTTTCCGTCTTGACAGACGATAGTTTGGTACATTGTGCTTCAAAAAGGCTTAATAACTGTCATATGGCAATAACTACGATCCATGGCGGTGGCGAGTGTGGCTGGTAAGGCCAATTCTTGCTGCAAATGTTTGCCCACAGTAGGTGCATGTGAAAACATGGTAATTTCCACCATTTTGCACCATCTTACGTCTCTCACGCTCTGTGTGTGCTTTATCTGCAATCATTTTCTCCTTTGTTTTTATTCCATTTCTGATAGTTGCCCTCCATGCAACACGTTCAGCGGCGACGTGCTCCCATTGTGCATTATCAATGCCTGTATCAATCATGTCCCGCTTACACACATCTTTGTATCGTAGTAGAGGCCGACCCTGAGATCTACCCGTCTGTAATTCACCAAAAAAGATGTCCTTTGGTATTCTACCATCATCCATCCTCCTAACGTGTCCTATCCATCTAAGTCTACGAAGACTGAGCATGGAATACACCGTCACACAACCTGATCTTTACAATACTTCAGTATTTGTGATTTTGTCTTGCCACTTAATACCAAGTATTCTTCGCAGACACCGCATATGAAAGCTGTTTAAACGTTTCTCTTGGCGTGAGTAAGTTGTCCAGGTTTCACTGCCATAAAGAAGAGTACTAAGGACACAGGCTTGGTAGACGAGGACCACAGACCAATCAAGCTTGTAATGAATATGGAGTATGTTCCACAGGAGCAAAAGCCCTTGACCCGCTGGAATTACAAACGAGCAGATTGGGACAGATTTGCCATACTAACAGACAAATATTGTGAAAACATAAATACATATGGCAACATAAAGCAAATGGTGGAAAGTCTAAACAGAGCGATAATACAGGCAGCCACTGAGTCCATTCCAAGAGGAGCGAGGAAAAATTACAAACCATACTGGACTGAAGAACTACAAAGTTTGGAGGACAAAGTTGAAGATGCCAGGAAGACAGCAGAGAGAGAACAAACAATTGAAGCAAACATCTCTCTCAAAGCCATCTCAGCAAAATATAAAAGAACAGTAAATCAAACAACAAGAGATTGTTGGAGGGAAAAAACAGAAAACCTGAATTTTGACAGGGATGGAAACAAACTATGGAAACTAGTGAAAGCCATGAACAATGAAGGACCTAGAAACAAACAAATAACAATTAAACAAGGAAATGCCTTGCTTACAGGCAAAAAGGCTGCAAATGCACTAATGGAACACTATGCAAATGCAAACCACATTGATATTACAACCGAACAGAAGAAAGCAATCAAAGACAAACAGATACATCATAGAAATACAGAGACAGCAGCAGAATATATGATGGCAAATCTTAAATGGAAGAAATGGAACAGGCAATGAATACCCTAAAAAAGAAGAAATCACCAGGAAAGGATGGAATCACAAATGAAATGCTAATAGGACTAGGCAACAAGGCAAAGAAGAAACTACTAGCAGTCCTAAATAACAGCTGGAAGAGAGGAATAGTCCCACAGGCATGGAAGGAAGCTATACTAATACCAGTCCCAAAGAAAGGAAAAGACCTGGAAGAACCAAATGGCTATCGACCTATCAGTCTACTTAGCTGTGTAGGAAAATTAATGGAACGCATTATCAATGGCAGGCTAACATGGCATCTGGAAGAAAACAAACTCTTAACACCACACCAAGCAGGATTCAGAAAGTACAGATCCACTGAAGATCAAATAACCTATATAGCTCAGGAAATAGAGGATGCCTTCCAAGAGAAAAAGCACACACTAGCAGTCTGGATAGATTTAGAAAAAGCATTTGATAAAGTATGGAAGGAAGGACTGAAAGTAAAACTGCAAAACATGCATGTTTGTGGAAAAATGTATAAATGGATCAGCCACTACCTTGAGAACAGAACTGCCAGGACAAAAGTACAAGGACAAGCAAAATGATGCTGCTGGAGCAAGGTGTCCCCCAAGGAGGAGTTCTTTCACCAACATTATTCCTAGCATATATAAATGACATCACAGAAAATTTTCCAGCCAGAGTACACACATCCTCCTTTGCAGATGACCTAGCCATATGGACATCTGAAGAATATATTAGTACAGCTAACAGCAGAATACAGCAAGCCTTATTAGCGCTAGAGGACTGGTCAAAATCATGGCTAGTGAAGATAAGTGAGGAGAAAACAACATGCACAGTTTTCTCCCTCTCAAATAAAACTCAGCAACCTAAGCTGGTATTGAATGGAAAAATATTGCGCCATGAAGAAAATCCAAACTATCTAGGAGTCACCTTTGATCGTCGCCTGACATGGAAGACACAGGTTGAGAAAAATCGAACAAGAGCAAGGCAGAGAATGGCAATCATGAAAAAGCTTGCTGGTACAACGTGGGGAGCAGATGAGAAAGTTCTCAAGAAGTTATATACTGGACGGGTGAGGCCAGTACTGGAATATGGCATTGCAGCTTGGGCAACAGCAGCTAAGTCAAACTTTAACAAAATAAGTAGAGTCCAAAACCAAGGAATGCGAATCATAACTGGAAGCCTGAAGACAACGCCTATTAATGAACTAGAAAAGATCACTTGTTTACAACCAATGCAGGATAGAAGAGATAGCAGAGCCCAGCAACAAGCAGAAAAATTTAGAAGATTGACAGACCACCCTATGTACAACAGATTTAATGGTTTTGGAAAGGGAAGACTGAAGCGTAGCAACTTTGTAGAAACTGCAAAACGAAGGATTAGGGCAGATCCTATACTTAACATATCAACAGTCAAGCCCATACACAATGCACACAAGTTCCCAGCTTGGAGACAGCAGCAACTGCCTGAGATGATAGAAAACATTCCTGGTATTGAGAAAAAGAACACTCAGCATGAAACCGAAAGAAGAGAAATAACCCTAAACTACATAAAAGAACATTACCCAAGCAGGAATTGGACCCATGCATATACAGATGGATCAGCCAAAAATTCAATAGAGAATGGAGGAGGAGGAATTCTCCTAAATTTAAAAAATGGAGTGAAAAAAACACATTCAATGGCAACTGGAAAATTTTCAAGTAACTTCAAAGCGGAGGTAGAGGCTTTGAAAACTGCAGCAGAAATGCTCCTGATGGAGGAAAATAAAGAGAAGCAAATAGCTATCTTCACAGATGCAAAGTCAGCTGTCTCAATACTCAAGAGCAATAACAGCACAGAACTAACTGACCTAAGAGCAGCACTCCATGGTCTATGCCAGAAATCCAAGAAAGTTGTAATACAGTGGATCCCATCACATTGCAGTATACCTGGAAACGAAGAGGCTGACAGACTGGCAAAAGAGGACGGACGACTACCACAGCCTGACAAAGACATAACCTATAATGAGGCAAAGAGGTTGATAAAAAGCACTTATAGAACCAAATGGGAATCTGAGCATCCAGGCCATCAGAAGGATGATGCATATTACAAACTCGACCGAAGAGAACAAGTAGCAATCTTCAGACTCCGCACAGGACATAACAGGCTGAAATACCACTTGTTCAATAAACTAAAGATAGGAGATACCGATGAATGTAATTGTAGAACTGGAAAAATGACAGCAAAACATTTGCTGCAGGATTGCCCAACGTATGCAGAACAGAGAAAGATATTTTGGCCCACACCTGCTTCATTTGAGGACAAGCTCTATGGAGATATCAACAAGCTCAAGTTGACCGCAGCTTACTTTAACTACATACAGGTTGACATTTAAAGGTGCATGAAGACCCAGAGGCATGAAATGGAATATTGCTTGGATAGCAAATCCATTATGTGGAAAGTCCAAATCGAAAGCTCGCTGTGTGGGCTTCATAAAAGGTGGAAAAGTGTCCTAGTGGCACGAAATGGAATATTGCTTGGATAGCAAATCCATTACGTGGAAAGTCCGAATCAAAAGCCCATTGTGTGGGCTTCATAAAAGGTGGAAAAGTGTCCTAGTGGCTTGAAATGGAATATTGCTTGGATAGCAAATCCATTACGTGGAAAGTCCGTATCTAAAGCCCACTGTGTGGACTTCATAAAAGGTGGAAAAGTGTCCTAGTGGCACGAAATGGAATATTGCTTGGATAGCAAATCCATTACATGGAACGTCCGAATCGAAAGCTCACTGTGTGGATGTCATCTGCAGACTGCATACTTCTGGTTTCCGGAAGAACAGCCTATGGTGAACGGAAGGCCCAATATACGGAAGTGAGGCTAAGCAGCCATGTGCAGGACGTGACGATTCCTTGGGTGAGCCCAGTACCAGAGCGCTATGTATCGGCTCTGCAATTATGGAAGCCTCCTTGGATGGCGGGGAATGCCCATGGTCTGCCCCTGCCTTCCCTTGAGGGCTGACCAGGATCTTTGGCTGTTCTATATGGACCAGCTGGGATGGGGGATAACACCACAACAGTGAGAGTCAAACGTCCTAAGAAAACCCCGGGGAGGTTAACCAGGTCAACATATGCCCGCAGAAGTCGGATGTGTCGGCCTAACGGCGCAAGAACGCAGCTCTGCTGTAAACAGGCACAACGCAAATCACATCCGGAAAAAAACTCCGGATGAACGAAGAAGAAGAAGAAGAATACACCGTCACACAACCTGATCTTTCCAATACTTCAGTATTTGTGATTTTGTCTTGCCACTTAATACCAAGTATTCTTCGCAGACACCGCATATGAAAGCTGTTTAAACGTTTCTCTTGGCGTGAGTAAGTTGTCCAGGTTTCACTGCCATAAAGAAGAGTACTAAGGACACAGGCTTGGTAGACGAGGACTTTTGTTTTGGCAGTAAGCTTCCTGTTCTCCCAGACTCTTTTTGCTAACATGTTCATTGTTGTTGCTGCCTTGCCAATCCTGATGTTGATTTCCTGATCGAGGGATAATTTGTTATTTACCTCTGATCCAAGATATGTAAAATGGTCTACTATCTCCAGTTCGGCGTCGTCAATAAAGATTGATGGTACACCATGTGCACCTTGTGACATAATCTGTGTCTTCTTTTTGTTAATTGTTAAACCAAATTCAGAACAAGCATTGGAGAATGCAGATAGTAGATGTAATTCTTCCTCAGAGTGGGTCGTAATCGCAGCATCATCCGCAAAAAGCAACTCTCTGATTAGTACCCTGCTAATTTTGGTCTTGGCCTTCAATCTCTGAGCATTATAGAGGCCACCATCTGAGCGTGAGTGAATGTATATACCGTCATCCTGATCACGAAAGGCATATTTCAGTAGAAGTGAAAAGTATATCCCAAAGAGGGTGGGGGCTATTACACAACCTTGCTTAACTCCACTCTTGATTTCAAACTCTTCTGAAGTTGAGCCATCAAACTTGATTATACCCTTCATGCCTGTGTGGAACGATTCCACAATGGACAGAAGAGTTGGTGGACAGCCAATCTTCTTTAGTGCTTTGAACAGACCCTCACGACTGACCAAATCGAATGCCTTTGTGAGGTCGATGAAGGCAATAAACAGTGGCTGATTTTGTTCCCGGCATTTTTCTTGCATCTGTCGCAATGAGAATATCATATCAATGGTAGACCGGTTCTGACGGAAGCCGCACTGTGATTCGGGGTAGACTTGATCTCCCAGGACTTGAAGTCTGTGCAGGACAATTCTGGCAAATACTTTCCCAACAATACACAGAAGTGAGATACCCCTATAGTTGTTACAGTCGCTCCGATCTCCCTTGTTCTTGTACAGCGTTATGATGTTTGAATCTTTGAAATCCTGTGGGACTTGTCCTTCTCGCCAGCATAGCTCTATTAGCTGGTGGATCTGTAGAGCGAGGGTGTCTTGCCCACTCCTGATCACCTCTATTGGAATCCCATCCTTACCTGGAGCCTTGCCAGATGCAAGCTCATTTATAGCACACTTAACTTCTGTTATAGTGGGAAGTGTGTCCAGGTGGTCAAGAGTTGGCAGGGCCTCTATGGCGTTGAGGGCATCATCCGCCAGCTTGGTCTCACTTGAGTAAAGCTCTAAATAGTGCTCGACCCATCTATCCATCTGCTGTTTCTTATCAGTGATGATTTCTCCAGTCAAGGTTTTCAGCGGTGCACTTCTTTTGATCATTGGACCACAGGCTTTCTTTATCCCTTCATACATGCTTCTGATGTTTCCCTTATCACTTGCGATTTGAATGGACTCACATAACTTGATCCAATAGTCATTCGCACACTGCCTGGCAGCCTTTTGTACATCCTTCCTCGCTTGCTTCAGCTTACTCAGAGTGTTACGCGTTGGTCTTTCCTTGTTTCTTAAGAGAGCTATCTTCTTTTTATCAATCAAGGGCTGCAGTATCTGGCTGTTTGCCGCAAACCAGTCCTGCCTCTTATGATCCACAGTGCCGTAAACCCCTACCGCTGTTTTATAAATAGTTTCCTTAAGTTTACTCCATTTATCATTTACTATACAATTTTCTGATGTATCATTGAAAGCGTCCTCAAGTTGCTGTTGAAATTCAAAGCACTTTCCAGGATCGTGAGTGTTAATAATATTAATCCTGGGGCTAGACTTGTGTTTAGCTGTGTAGATTCTCTTTGGTCTCAGTCTAACCCTTGCAACAACCAAAGAATGATCCGTATCAGTCAGCACTGTGGTAACTTCGAGTTAATGATGTATGGTTCAGATGTTGTCTCCGTGTGATAATGAAGTCCAGCTGATGCCAATGGCCGGATCGTGGATGTTTCCATGTGACCTTATGCATCTCTTTTGTTTTAAAAAAGGAGTTTGTAATACATAGGTCATTTCTAGTGCAATGCTCCAGCAGCCTTTGCCCATTATTATTCATGCGACCGATGTTGTATTTTCCAAGGTACACTGGCCATGAACTCGAGTCCTTGCCCACACGAGCATTGAAATCACTGAGTATATAAATGTAGTCGGATTTTGGAACTGCCTTGATCGCAGAGTCTAGCTGCTCATAGAACGTATCTTTCACATCATCAGAGGAAGTGAGTGTCGGTGCATATGCAGTGAGAATGGTGGCAAATCCACAAGAGGTTGCCAAGCGCAGGGATAATAGTCTTTCATTTCCTCCTGCTGGAATTTCAATCATTCCCAGTAGCGAATTCTTCACTGCAAAGCCCACACCGTGTTGCCTTTTTTCTGCCTGCCCTCTTCCCTTCCAAAAAAAGGTGTAATTGTTTTCCCTGAGTGACCCTTCCTCAGCGAGGCGAGTCTCCTGCAGGCCAGCAATATCAATGTTAAGACGATTGAGTTCAGCATCAATCACAGCAGTTTTTCTAACATCGTCAATATTTGTCAAGTCAGTGAAAAATCCTGGACACATGGTTCTCACGTTCCAGGTTGCAAGCCGTAGCTTGAGGTTTCTATTATTCTTTTTATTAGTACCTGGTGCATTGATTTTACAGCTTGCGATTCAGATTTGGTCCTAGCCCCAAGCACCCATTGAAGCAGGCAGGCTGTGGCGGATCAGCACCCAATTGGCCGGGGGCTGCCCAGCTTGAGGCGGGCGGTAGCTGATCAGTGACACCTGTAGGTGTCTCCCACCGTCAGAGGCAACGCGTGGCGCCCCATGTCTACGCCAACTGACAAGGACTTATAACCCGTAACAGTTGCCTCTCACTTTGATTCCGAGACCGGTTAAGACCAGGGATGGAGTTATTGCCTCTCCATAGCACAAAGCCTGGGCTAAAATAAAGAAACCATGTGTTGCCCATGCAGCATGATCCCTCTCTCGGCCTGCCTAGTTCACTCCAGAGGAAAGTTAACACCTATACATCTGGAACAAGACAAGCTGCAGAAGCTTCCGGATCAGCAAAGCAATGCTCTAACTGTCCCCCTGTCGGAGCTTCGATCCTAGACCAGCTGCCAACCAAGGCTTAGGGCCTGGTCTACCCTGCCATGACTTATTTTGTCTTTGGGTTGCATTTCCTCGCACCAGGATAAGGCTAGTACCCTCCCAATTGTGCTCTTCCGCCCGAAGCCGTTGGCACAATGTGGGGTGTCGGGTTTGGTGAGCACCGCCCAACATTCGGCGCTGACAGAAAGCAGGTAGTACCGTCTAGATTATTCATTTATTCATTTCATATAATATATAACTCTGCAGTATGCACCTGATGAAATACAGATAAATATGCCAGGCAATAAATCATGCAACATATTGTTTGTGACTTCTGTGTATATGTAGAAAGAATCTGATTTGTTTAAATGAAAAAAAAAGGATAAAAAGGAGTAAGTCAAAATATTTGGTAGTTTAAAACCAGACACAAATGTGATGGGACTTTGCAACAAAGAATTGAAAAATTCTGAATGATCACCAGAAATGTACATATTTATATTAAAATTTCATTACATTTGCAAACTAACCATTCTGTTTTATGCCAGTGAATCAAATGTTAGGAATACAGACTTATCAGATCCATATTATCTGCATAACTGAAACTGACCAAGAATAGCAATGAAGAGGAAGAATGTATTAAATCCATAAACTGTTAACTAGGATGCAGATGTGCAGGTGGGTTAAGATATAAGCATTGCAAACACTTTTAGAACACTGATGGAAGCAGACTATTAAGTATCCAAACAGCCTGTGGACAATACGAAACATATAGATGGAAAAGGCTAAAGTAAATATACTGACAATAAATGGATGCAACCACAAGAATAAAGAAGACTGTCTTTTGGCGGGTCAAGTCTGACTAAAATACATTGCGATAATAAGCAAGGTCATTTAGTACATCTCCCCCCCACCCCCAATTTCATTATAAACACTTCTTGGGTATTTCTTTAGGCCGCCCATGAAAGAAAAAGGACATAGTGCTGAAAACTACATAATTTCTTTAATTTGGCAACACATACACACACTCAAACTTTAGGCATAGATGTCCAATAAACCATAATAAAGATTACATTGCTTTAAGTAAATAACTGCATTTTATGTCTGCCAAGTCAATATCTGATTTCTATAACAGTGTATTAATCTGGGCCATCTCGGATAAAGTAACAATATATAAAAAAAACATTACAATGAATGATGTTAAGCTCAAAGTTGGAATAAGAACATATGAAGAAGAAACAAATCAATATATGCACATTTCATATTTTGTTTAGTCTTGTAAACTGTTTCAACAAGTATGGATGCAACTGCAGGCAGAGTATGAGGGTGTATTTTCTGCCATTATCTTATTTTACTCTTTCTTCTTCATTGTTGCCGGTCTCCCTGGCCTAGGGGTTAGTGACTTTCTCCGTAATCCCGTATACTCTCGTGAGTAATGTGACGACAGCGAGAATCGGTGGCAGTTCTAACTGCATCTGTAACTTACAGGGTATGTGAGCTGGTCGCTCAGAAAGCAATGGCAAACTACTGAACGTAATCTTGCAAGGAATCAACAATCATCTGAAAGATGCTGATGTTGACAGCAATGTCCTGTAAAAGATATGCAAAAATTTTTTTTTCTTCATTGTTGTACTATTTTCCACCCCTCCGACTCAGAAGTCAGCATGTCTAACTTTGGCATCAATCAATCAAGTACTGCCTCCACAATGAAGGTTGGACGCAATGGATCTCCAACACTTTGTTTCTTGCCCCTGCTGTACACACTGACAGGCTGTTGTTCATCCATTGCTTTGTTATCTTCACTAATTGTATCACTTGCTTGCGCCCCCACCCCCCTCAACTCTTCCCTCCGATATTGTTTTTACTTAACTGCTGTCTTTTAATGCGTCTAAAATAATTAACTTGTCTCTCTTTTTTTCCCCACCACCAACTCTTTTAATTCCCACCCTCACTAGAATCTCTGTATTTGACTTTTTGTTTCCATGATATATGACCTGTTCTGCACATCCCCATCTCCAGAGCTTCATTTCAACTTTCCAACAGCTTGTTCATTGTCTAGGTTTTGCACCATACAGTAATAGTTTAGTATATATAAATCTATGCCAAAACAGAACCACTAGGCATGAAACAGTGACCAACATAGAGGCACTAGTTGTAAATTACAACCAAAATACAGACACCAGACATGTGAAATATCTACCAACATAGAGCCGATTACCATCTAATCTGTATCAACCCCAGAAATGCACCCTTGAGTCTGGGTCTCCTCCTAATAAAACTATCAACAGCCTTCTCTTCAAGTGCTAGGCACTCTCAAACAAGAAAAAGTGTCTACAGCCTTCGACAATAGTTACTAACTCACTCCATGAGCATGGAACAGCTACAGAGGTCTCACATTTAATAATGGCATTGGGCTGCCAATAGAAGACAGCTAAGCAGCTTTGGGGTAAACAACTAACCACCAGCCATAACCATGACCAACAAGTTTGTTACTATCAAAGCAGTTCTTTTGCTTTAAGTATCATCTTTCATTTCATACTTTTCTAGAATTACAATGTCAAGGAAGTCCTTTCTTGAATGTTTCATCTTTGTGAGTGCTAGAAATGCTGATTATACTTGAAGAGTGCTATTTAGAACAAATGAATTGCAACTGTAGAGACAACCATCAAATGCATCTAACAACTTCAAGAAATCCAGCAGCATATCTTCTTCTTCTTCTTCAGCATTCCGAGCCATTGAGGTTCTTTGCTGCAGATACAATCCGTCTCCATTCGTCTCTCTGGTTGACCTTCTCTTGCCAGTCGTTGATTCCAAGTGCTTGTAGGTCTGTATGTATATTATCTCTCCACTGATCTTCTTGGTCTACCTCGGGGTCTACGGTCATTTATTTCTTGGGTGTAAGCGAGTTTTGTTTCCCTATTATCTTCCTTTCTTTCTATATGCCCCAGCCATTGCAGTCTATTAGCCTTCATTATACCAGCGATTAGAGGGGACTTAAACAGATCATAAATGTCTTTGTTGCTTCTTTTCCACTCTCCACTTTGTGTATCCCTAATGGGCCCAAAGATGCATCTCAAAAGGTTCTCAAAGGTTTGTAACAAGGCTTCGTCTCCTTTAGTTGTACTCCAGGTTTCAGAGCCATACAGCAAGACTGGTCTAATCAGTGTTTTGTATATTGTGATCTTGGTTACGAGGTAGCGCATTTGATTTTAGCAGATGTTGTAGTGCATAGTATATCTTATTTCCAGAGTTAATTCTAGCTTGTATTTCTTCCCTTATTTTGTTGGAGCAGTTGAAGACTGTACTCAGGTATTTGTATGTTTCCGTTCTTTTAATGGTCATATTATCTATTTGTATGTGGTCAGAGTTTTTAGCCGTTTCTTCCCTTGAAATTACCATATATTCATTCTGTCTTATCTTGGTTGATAACCAGCCCCATTTGTTGAGCTTTTTCCTTTGAGTCAATATTTCCAATGTCTTTTGTTCATTTTCCCCTATAATAATGGCTTTGCTATATTCAAGTCATAGAATATAACAGTAAGATAAATCTGTACTGACCAAGTGCTAAGTACACAATCAAGAGGACTGACAGTGATAACACAACTAAGTGAAGGAACTGAACAAGGAAAATATCTGCACAGATCGTTGCAGACTGCTTGCAATGAACAGTCTTCAGGGAAAAAAAGCAAACAGTAAAAGAGCTTTAAAATGATTTAGTTTACATTTCATAGTTCATCAACGACCAATAAAATGGTCATACAGCCTCACGGCTACACTACAAATATGGATTTGATGCAAACAAGGCAACACATCTGGCTTTGGAAAATAAGATTAGGCTCCCTCCATATCTATGCCTAATAGTCTGCTCTAGGAAATAGACATCATCCAACTGGTGCTAAACAGACAAGAACTGCTAAGCAAATGTGCAGATGTAAAATGTGCCCTACTTGTAAACTTGATGGTCTGTTTATAAAACAGAATTCAAAGACAGAAAACAGATCCCAGAATAAGATGAAAGAGCTAACAATACAAACAAGAGATGGATAAATATTGCATGCAATAGGAACAAGAGAAAGATCTGTGTCAATATGTAAGAATTTCAGTGTCCTTGCGACATCAGCACATCACATATGTTCAGTACCATGAATTCTGTATAATTATACAAACAGGAAAAAACTATAACTGAATCTAAGAAAATCCCTACACTTTCCATTTCGTTAAATACTTGTAATGACAGTAAAATACCTGCTTTCAACATTAACTGTTTGAAACTTGTTCTACATAATGAAAAGATTTGGTACCTAAGCTATATTTTCCTTCCTAGAACATGCCAGCAGTGGAATATTAAATGATTTATTTTATTGCTATATCAAGAGTTTTTGCCCATCTCCTCAGTGAGCATAGAAAGTTAGGACACTTAAATACTTATTGTAAATAAATACAGAGGTCACCAGAAAGCACATACCTGCTGTCATAAGGTACATTTCTATACTTGAATACAATGTAAAGATCTGTACTGCTGCTCTACAACTAGTGCAGTTTCTACACAGCCAGGCTTCACTAACTACTGCACTGTTTGTCATGTTTCAAAACCTATACTAGCACAGCACATCATATCCAAATGTACCCTTAAGGCCTGTGAAAACTGCTTTGGTTAGAAGAACAGAAATTGTCTTGATCCATATATTTACCAAAATGAAACTATTTCATATTACCATGACACTTCTCGGCTTTCATGGGAAAGTCAATTTGTGCATTGATTTTACATTTTTATTGGTGTCATGTCAGAATAAGCATTTGGGTTTTTTGAAAATGTTTCAATGAAATGTATTTGACATCAGATATTTTTAAACACTACGACAATTTAATGAACAGGTATCCTCCAAGGGTCCCTTGTTTAAAAAAATTATTACTTTATTCACCATGTTCAATATTTCTATATGCTCCCCCTGGGAATACTGATTCTATTTTTACTGTTACTCATGTTTGAGACCTTGAAATGGCCACACTTACTATATATGCACTAAAATAAGCCAATAACTAATTCAGAAAAATATTAGGCTAAGCCTTTAAGGTGTCATAAAATGCATTACAGATCTTCTGACCTTTTGGCAAACAAACTTTAAATTAATTTTCTAAATGAACAATTGAAAATAATACTTACGGGTATCACCAAACATGGCTTGAACATCCTCATCTTCATCATCGATTTCAATAACTTCTAACTGACCAGCATCACTGACACCCTCGCCTGCATCTTCATATGCAGACTGAGAATATGACCCTTCTTCAGCAGCGTGGTCATATTCTACTGCAGCATCACAGCCAGCCTCATTATCACCAGACATTCCAGCTTCAGATTCATCAAGATTAGCTGTCCTCACATTAGCCAAACTGGCGTCATCTGTTAAACCCTGCTCTTCTCTACAGTCTGTTTCAGAGTTTTCGTCAAAGGGAGGCAGTGAAGCATCCAATTCCTGTTGCCTGCTTCTATCATCAGAAGGCAGCATATCACTTGATGATGATGGATCAAGGAAAGTACCTTTAAAGTCTGTTTTTTCATTGGCAGTTGTATTAATACTATCCGCAGTCTCACCAGTGTCTGACTGATCAACATCCGGATCACATTTAATGTTAACTTTGTTCACCCCATCATGAGATGAATCATGTGTCTGATCGTCTGCTGACTGATCAAATACTGAATGTTCTGAGTCAGCAGCATTCTGATTGTCTGATTCAAGTGCTTCTTTTTTAATATTTATTTGTAGTTGTAGAGTGCTGTTTGGGTTGCTCACTGATGCAGGTCCCTGTGGCTGCTTAAAACTTGTATCTGAATAATTATGACTTGAAGAAGGAAATGATTGTGGATGAGATTGGGAGTTTTGATCAGAAAAGGGCTGCATTCCCATATGAGGATTTTGACTTCGATGTCTCTTTGGGGAGTTTCTCCAATCATCTGTCCATGTACGCTTCTGTGATCCCCCAGGAACCTGAGAGTGAGAAGAAACTTGAGAAGCTGTTCTATGGTACTGGGAACTATGATGTGCTCCACTAGAATATGAAGAAATGGCTGAAAGATGTGGAATTGGTGAACAAGCTCCATCACGTAATTGTTTTTGTGATTCTTTCTTGGCTAAAAAGCTATTGCTCACAAATGTCATTGAGTTTGTTGTGCTCTTAAGTACTTTTTCATTGAGAACATAGTCAACTTTGCTTCCACTATCAATATTAACATTTATGTAACCAACAATCTCGATTCCACTATCAAATTCCATGCACCCATGGCATAAAGCCTGAAGGGATTTACTGAGACTTGAGATAAATCTGTTCGCAACAGCAACATCCAACTGGAGCTCTGGCATGGTGACAGCAATATCTGAAATAAGTTAGAAGGCTATAAAATTACAGAGAAACAAACTAAGTACATTTTCAATGCAATTGCTTAACATTATTACGCAGAGTATCAGAATAATGTACTTTCCTGTAATTTATGAGTCTGCAGCATTTCTAGGTAATGAGTAAGATACAGGAATTGCAACTGTACTCTAGATATGAATATATTATCTTGTTAAATCCATAAGACTATGTGGGCTTTGTAGATCATACATCATCAAATATTGTTAATCATATTACATTGTGTAAAATCATATTGTTGAAAAAATTCACTGTTCAATTATAAACATATCCATTGAAGAGAAGAATTGTTTAAATAAAACTGTCTTAGAAGGACACAAATTAAACAATAAGGAGTCAACATGCTAGACTTTAAAATGATCTTGTTGACACGTTCAAAACATTTTACCAAGGAATACTTTGAAAGTAATGAAGAAATGTAGCATTTATTATATTCAGCCTAAACATAGTAAATAGGTGGAAAAATACAATTACAAGTCACTTTGCCAGAATCTATTTTTCCTCTCAAATTTAGACTGTGAGAGTTGTACAGTACAGCAGAGTGGAACAGAGTAGCGACAGCTTTTTGATAACTTAAGGAACAAAAGGCCAAGTGAAAAAGATAACTTTCCTTCACAAAAACCCATATTTCACAAGCGACTGTATATAAGACAGTTCCTATTAATATCGAGGAGCGACTGGCAGAGTGGCTAGAACACCAGATTTTCCTTCAGGGGACCCAGGTTCGAATCCTCGGTATGGTGTGGGATTTTTTTTTCTGTCGGGGGCAAAAAGAAATTCCTAACCTGCACAGTTCACAGCGACTGCACTAGCCAGGTGGCCTTAATTCCTCAGGCTCAAAGACATATACACCGCAAGGTACTATATTGGCAGTAAATGATAGTTCACTATTAAAATCATCTTTTACTTTCTCTTTCAACGTATTATATCCAGCCTGTGAGTAGGTTCACTTCCTAAAAACAGCCAGAGTGGTGGCATTATGACCTGTCCTATTCTGTGTGATTTCCAACTACTCTGGAATTGTTACAGTGCAGTTTTTACACATTGGACCTTCTGTTTTCCATCCAGATCTGAGAAGGATGTGTATCCAATCATCTTGCTACTCAAGACAAAAGATCAGCAATGTTTTACAAATAGGTCGGCTGGTCTTTTAAACATTTACAGCAAAACAATAATCAAGACATTTCGAAGGAGTTAATTATGGAGACCAAAAACAAATACTCCATGATATGAGTAGCTATTTCAGAATTATCGCCCTTTTTTTAAGCTCTTCACTTTTTTTTGTGTAATTTTGCGAACTTTTTCCTGCGTCCTCGAACGATCACTTCCGGTTGACATGGACTGCTAAAAGAACAAAAAAAAACGAAAGCAGTGTGTACGATCAAAGGGGAAGTTATTCTCATATATTTAGAAGTGGTTCTGCAAGCTAGCCGCCAAAATATTACACCATAAAAACGATTTATGTGGATTCTATTAGGTTCTTTTCACGATTAGTAAGGTAATTTGTCTTATAACTCGTGACTATGAAAGATTAATTCATTTTTTTCGTGCATATTTGAATCCCCCGTTCAATTTTACATAAATATGAAGAGTTTCAACATTGCAGGTGTTTGCACACGATCAGGACAAAATATTTCGTGACACCGCCTTGATAAGACAAAATTCAAGATGGCGGCGCCCATACCATACAATAGTACTAAACTTTAGCGGACCTATATTTATTTATTAAATTAGAACTGGTAATTTAAGTACTAACATTAAACAGAATACAAGTGTCATGTGTAGCAGTAATGTATCTGTGTACTTGCATAATATTTCAACAGTTTACATGACTGAAAATAATTTTGAAAGCCAGTTTTCAGACCCTTCTGTAAACTTGTAAGGTGTTACAGTTTAGTAAGGAGTACTTTTTTTCTAAGCTGCGCTACAGCACTTAATTATTTACATTTAAATGCAGTACTGTAAAATAAGTTATATGTTTTAAATAAGTTAGTATTTAATTATTAATTGCTGACAATTAGATACAGAACAGTGTGCTGTAATTACTGTAATTGTAGAGCAGAAGTAGAAATAGAAATCAATTTTTAGTGAACAGTTAATTATTTAATATTTTAATTTTTTTATTATTTAATATCTTAATAATTAATTAACTGCTGCTTAATTTGTGCAACAGTCACAAACTTAGTTACTTACATTAATGTTTATAATATTTAATCAACAAAAGAAAGCTGTCGCAATGCAGTTAGTACATTAAGAATAAGGACAATATGATACATTTTCATGAATTGTTCTTTCACTAACGACGAACATTCCACATGACATTTAATTAATATAATAAATATGCAGCTATTTTTAACTAGCAATTAGGTCACAGCACATCATAACAAAAAGTCTTATAAGTCAAGTGCATCTTTGTCAGAGACTCTGAGACTCTTGTGCTTTATACGATGCTTTCGCCAGGCCGCTGTGTGGAAAGAGACTGAGCAAACCTGGTGCAATGAAGTTGATCCTCTCATTCCTCTCGACATTCTATCAAAAGAGGAATATTACCTTTACTTTCCTGTTACAAACCATAAGTAGAAACCCCATTTTAAAATATTCTCTGTATATGCAAATACTAATAATAATCATCATCAAGTGCCGGCTGGCGTAGGCGTTCATGGCTTTCCACAAATCTCGGTCTTTGGTGTTCTGGATCCTAATACTAAATTATATTATACACCTGCGTTATACACCTGAGAGAAGTGAGGAGTCTCGTTCATGCCAACGAACCAGGCATGCTAATACAGGAAAGTACTCTTACTAATAATTTAATATATTAAAAAAATTAGTTGTGAAACACAAAAAGCAATTAACCAAAGAATGGCCATCACGTGTGACACTCTTTCTTTAACCATTTCCTGTGACATTCAAGATTCTGATTGTCACACCTTTGCCACAGCCTGTGTCAGTTTGATAAAACAATTCAGATGCACACCTTCCTGTGGTGAGTTTCTATAAATTTGAATAACGAAGACACAAACAATAGATTGCGCGATTTATTGCCTGGCATATTTCGCTGCATCTCGTCAGGTACATACTGCAGAAATCTGAAAATATAAAAAGATAAAATTACACAAGAGTAATGAAGCTTACATAAAAGAATAACAAAAAACAAATGCCTACACAAAATACAATAAATAATCACGGAGAAGACCCTCCAGTGACTACATTGTTAATTACGTCACGACACATCCTATAAAAAAATAAAAAATACCCCAAGTTAGGCCTTGCCGTCCCGGACGCAATGATATATGGCACAATGTTGTCGATTTAAAAATAAACAAGCCACGGTAATAGAAGGCAAATATTAATCAATTGGCGGCCATTTTAAATTGTTAATTAGGTCACTGCACATCCTATAAAAAAAATAAAAAATACCCCAAGTTAGGCCTTGCCGTCCCGGACGCAATGATATATGGCACAATGTTGTCGATTTAAAAATAAACAAGCCACGGTAATAGAAGGCAAATATTAATCAATTGGCGGCCATTTTAAATTGTTAATTAGGTCACTGCACATCGTATAAAAAAAATAAAAAATACCCCAAGTTAGGCCTTGCCGTCCCGGACGCAATGATATATGGCACAATGTTGTCGATTTAAAAATAAACAAGCCACGGTAATAGAAGGCAAATATTAATCAATTGGCGGCCATTTTAAATTGTTAATTAGGTCACTGCACATCGTATAAAAAAATAAAAAATACCCCAAGTTAGGCCTTGCCGTCCCGGACGCAATGATATATGGCACAATGTTGTCGATTTAAAAATAAACAAGCCACGGTAATAGAAGGCAAATATTAATCAATTGGCGGCCATTTTAAATTGTTAATTAGGTCACTGCACATCCTATAAAAAAAATAAAAATACCCCAAGTTAGGCCTTGCCGTCCCGGACGCAATGATATATGGCACAATGTTGTCGATTTAAAAATAAACAAGCCACGGTAATAGAAGGCAGAATTTCTCAAGTTTCCAATCTTAGGGTCGCGATAAATCCTGACTTATCAGTTAATTCATCATTGGACTTCCTGTTATTAAATTACGTCACCATATAATTCATAACTCCGCTTAGAATCAACGTACAGTCTTCGTTGAGATACCGTTGGATTCGTCTTGTCAAGCTCTATCTAACTGGTATGATTTCATAAGTAAAAACCCAAATTTTAAATATTGACCAAAATAGCTAATATGAGCTGATGAAAGTCTTAACACCAGAGAAAAAGTCTAAAATCAGTCTGCATCTAGACGAGGTGATGGAGAAGATACAATTATCATTTAACATTACCAAAACTGAATGGAATCCAATGCATGTGACATGTGATGTTGATAATGTTGCATTTGTTGGTTTCCAAGAAAGCGTGACAAATTCCATTATGGTTTACAAATAACAAAGATTGTTATACAAACAAATTATTCAATCCCTTTCCATATCATATCTAGTTCTAGGCTACAACACAACACACACAATCAAATTATTTAATTGTAATAATTATATGAAAATGATCATGATTCATGATGTCCGATGTCGCCTATCCAAACAAATCAAACATCCTTCTTTCTACTGTGCTACACCACAGGAATGAGCAAAAATCACAAAAATATAAATATAACAAGTACAAAAATCCAATTACTGAAACACTGTGTGCGACCTGGACTTTTCTTCTGTATAGATGGACAAGGAGTAATTAAATGGTGAAAAAATAACTAAGGCAGCAGATGTAGTTTTTCAAAAAAATAAAATAAATAAAATCTTTCTTAGCTAGGACAAGATAATCTTGAAGATTGAAGAGTCTCAGATGACACATTTTTTTTTAAATTTATAAGAAGCTAACGAAAACATAATGCATTTGTTAGTTATCACTTACCAATAATGTACAGTATGTAAAGCAAATAATATAAAAGAAACTTATGACGGTTGAATATGTTTTACTAAGCGCAAATCAAATATTTGAATTCTGCCATCCCAAAATACAGTATGAAGCATGGCCGCCGCAATGATGCTAAGGGCAAGCTACTCAGTTGCACAGACTACTTGCGCCACCGTGTAGGAAACATTTGTTCACACAAAGGAATCTCTACTTAGTAACTTATGAGTGTTAAAAATAAAAAAAAAACTGTCATCTACTGCCTATAGTACCTTGCGGGAGGTACGTGTCAGGCATTGATAGTACCTTTGGTAAGGATGACTCTATTATTATCCTCTTCAGGACCCATCCCCTACTGGTCCAAGCCTGACATCCAGCTCACGCCTGTGGCTCCTGTAGTATGTTCCGATTTGAATGCCTTCATTCACGATCAATTATTTTGAAAACTGTCTGTTGCATCGTTATGAAATTTTTCCAGCCGTCTTATATTTACCCCCACCCAAGGAATATGTCTTTGATAGGTCCAAAAACAACTTAAATCATCAAAAGCGGCGACATTCCTTTGATGTTTTGCTGAACAACTAGTGATTTCTCGCTAACAAAGTTAAGTTTACAGTAATTGAAGACCTGCCAATTCAGATGACACACAAAGGCGTATCCGGATTCGTATGGGAGTGGGTGCAATGAAAGAAGTAGCTTAAATTCGACAGGGTCGGCTGCATTGCACCGGGTTTTTATCCCATATGGCTCAGTTTCTTTCCGCAGCGCGGAAAGCGTCGCACAAAGCACGAACTCCGTAGCTCCAGCGACGACCCTCGGGAGTCTCCGAAAAAATGCACTCGTGAAATGAAGGACGCGGCCCGGAATCGAACATACAACCTTCGGAGCCCGAGTCAGACGGCTTGACCACTTCACCACGGAGAATCCCGAGAGGGGTGCAATGTGTAATATTAGTAAAGACAGAGAATTTACAGAGGCACGGGGTAAATAATTTGTAAATTAACAGGAAAGTAGAAGGACTATATTTCTTACCTTATTTTTCATTTCCTTCTTGTTTCTTCAGCTGATGCTGATGCTGTAATGTTTAGGGCCTGCAATTCGTCTGAATAGTTGGAGCAAAATATCCCAGTAAGTGTGTACGTAGATTAAGGTCTGCGATCTGCTCAGACCTTAATCTGTGTCAGACGATTCCAGTAGGTTGATGATTGCTCTCGGTTGCATAAAATTCAATCTATCCTTTCTCCAATAGTCCTCTTCCTCTTTCATCACATGGTCCTCACATTTTTTCCAGTAACTTTTATCAATATTTAATAGCGCGGACAGACAGACAGACAGACAGACAGAAAGGTAGGTAGGTAGGTAGGCAGATAGGTAGGTAGGTAGGTAGGCAGAGAGGTAGGTGGGTGGGTCGGTCGGTCGGTCGGTCGGGCAGGCAGGCAGGAGATAGGTAGGTAGGTAGGTAGGTAGATAGATAGATCGATCTATACCCGCCAGAAACCGGGCCTTGTCAGCTAGTTTATATAATCACGTTTCATGAAAGAACCCCCATTTGGAGATACCTCTGAACAATCCCATTTAACTTCGCGCTGTTTGTTTCAAAACGAAAATCACGTGAAAATTTTAAAAAATGCGGGGACGTGTCTTGTTGAAGCTGTAATACTGTTAAAATGATGGACGTAATCTCTAAGTCGTAATTTATATACGGCATATAAACAAACTTTGAAATCTGCTGTAAAATCTCCAGAACAAAATTTTTTTTGTTGGGTAGACATAATGATAAGGCTATATACTAAATCTCATCATTTTCCCTCAGTTGGTTACTGAGATATTGAATTTTATATTGAGGCAACAAAAAAAAAAAAAAAAAAAACACTATAGTCAATGTTGCCATTTTGACGCTTTTCGCACCAAATTTAGTGCTTTTTAAAGTCATTTAGTGCCAAAATTTTGCATTTAGCGCGGCCGCGCGAATTTGGTGCTTCACAATATTTTTTGGGTGCTTTTTTTGGAGTGGGTAAAAGTTACTTTAAAAATCATTTTTGGAACACTAGAAAGCCGAATTTGAACTGCAGCGAGGGAGTAAAACAGTAGTAGTACATTAGTACATTACCCCGCAATATTCAAGTAATTTAACTCCCTTTAATATGATGTCCGGTTAGCGGGGTAGGGGTATCCCCTATCAAAGGAGATGTAAGACGCCTCCTTTCCTCCGTTAGTCTACGGGACACCCTTGGGCAAGGTGGAGTACCCGTTTAGCCCCCCGATCAGGGTTACGTGAAGCCATGGAAGCAGGTGGTGGATGGAGTGTGAGAGCAGCCGACAGATTGTTGTTGGTTATGGTCTTGCACTCTGCGGCGATAGGCAGATGATCTCATCAGTAGAGACAATGGCTATGGCGTATGGCCACCGACTAGTACAGTCACTGCCCAGAAGGAAAGCAACGGCAAACTACCTTCTGCAAAACTTGCCAAGAAACCATAACAACCATGAAAGAAAACATAATAAGAAAGGGATCTGGTGGCGAGACCCCCAGGCCAGGCAGATCAGATAACACTGGGGAAGAGTGTGACGCAGGGACCAGTACTAGTAATCGTGATGACGGAGTTAATCCTGACTGTGTTACCAAGGAAATCCCCTGTGTCAGACTAAGAAACAGAGTGAGAATGGCAACGTGGAATGTGAGAAGTTTGTATGAGGGAAAGCTTAAAGTAGTGTGTGATGAGATTGAGAGGTTAAACATTCACATTTTAGGAATTAGTGAACATCGCTGGAGCGGCAAGGGACATTATACAACTGAAAATGGAAGTATTTTCATTTATTCTGGTAGAAATGTCGGAGGCCAGAGTGGAGTGGCATTTTGTTTAGATAAGACAACTGCAAAAGCTTTAATGGGATATAATCCAGTTGGTGATAGTGGGTACACAACTCTCATACAGATATATGCACCTACTTCAACAGCAGAGGAGGACGAAATTGAAGATTTTTACAACACACTACAAGACACATTAAATAAGATTGGTCATAATGATATAGCAATAATAATGGGAGATTTTAATGCTAAAGTAGGTGCAGGAAGAGCTGAAAATGAGAGACACGTTTTAGGAAAATTTGGATCAGGAAATAGAAATGATGCAGGTGACAAATTAATTGAATTTTGCACAGAAAATGAGTTAACGATAACCAACACACTTTTTAAACAACATCCAAGAAGACTCTTCACATGGAAGTCGCCAGACAGTTTTACCAAAAATCAGATAGATTATATTTTAATACAAAGAAGATGGAGATCAAGCATAACATCTGTCAAAACCCTACGAAGTGCAGACTGTGATACAGATCATCAGTTATTAGAAGCAGATCTGAAATTAAAACTCAAAAAGCTTACCCGAGGACCAAGGCCACTTCGTTTTGATCTCACAAAAATACCGGACGCATACAACATAGAAGTTAGGAATCGCTTTGGGGTCTTGATGTCTGTACAAGAAGAAATGACACCTGATGAACTGGCAGTACAAGCTAGAGATATCTTGATAACTGCAGCCAAAGATTTCATTCCGACCAAGAAAAAGCAACTTAAGCCATGGATTACATCAAACACGTTAGAATTAATAAAACAACGAAGGGAGCTGAAACAGAAAGGAGATGAATCCGATAGCAGGATGAAGTATAAATCTTTAACTCGAGAAATAAGAAAGAACACAAGAAAGGACAAAAATCAATATATACAAGATTGCTGTACCAGAATAGAGCAATATCATAAGGCTGGAAGAGATTATGAAATGTTCAAGGAAATGAAGTTATTGACAAGAAATGTTCAACCTCAATTGACTGTTATCTGACAAGATGGGAAATACCTTAACAGAATCTAGACAAATTCTAGAAAGATGGCATGAGTACTGCAGTGGAATGTATGATATGAGTGACAGTGAGGATATGAATGAGATACATGAGCCAATGACAGCAGAGACAGAACCTGAACCCTCATTAGATGAAATTGCTTGGGCTATAAGGAACCTGAAGAATGGTAAATCACCTGGATGTGATGAGATACCAGCTGAACTAATTAAAGCAGGAGGAGAAGAAAGCATACACATATATCATGCATTATGTACAAAGATTTGGAAATATGGTATATGGCCAAAAGATTGGAAGAGAACTATCTTCATTCCAATACCAAAAAAGGGCAACCTGAAATTATGCACCAACTATAGAACTGTTGCCCTGATAAGTCATGCAAGTAAAATTCTACTAAAAGTCATAATGCGAAGACTTAGTAACAAAATGGAAGAAGAGATTAATGTAGTTCAAGCTGGATTTAGACAAGGAAGAGGAACAAGAGATCACATATTCAACATGCGTTTAATAATAGAGAAGTGCAGAGAATTTAATGTAAACCTATTCTCATGTTTTGTGGATTATTCAAAGGCATTTGACTGTGTACAGCATCAGAAACTTTGGGAAATCATGAGGAATATGGGCTTTCCTTCACATGTAGTACATCTCATAAAAATGCTATATCTAGACCAACAAGCAGCAGTTAGAATAGATGGCGAGGCATCAGATTGGTTTGACATCAAGCAAGGAGTCCGTCAGGGCTGCGTGCTGTCACCCTATTTGTTTAACCTGTATACCGAAAATATAATGAGAAATGTAAGAGATGATATAAACAGGGAGCCATATGATGCCCTAAATATCGGCGGTCATGACATACCAGAGATTCGATATGCTGATGATACAGTATTACTATCCACAACACAGAATGGCATAGAAAACCTAATAGCCTCAACACAATTGAATAGTGAAAATCACAATTTATATCTTAACATAGCAAAAACTCAGATAATGCATACAGATAAAACTACTATGGAGAAAGAAATATACATTAATGGGAGAAAATTGGAGGTGGTGGAAAATTTTGAATATCTTGGGTCATTGATTACGAATAATGGTGACACAATGAAAGAAATTAAACGGCGATTATCCATTGCTCTTCAAAGACTAAAACAGATGAATAAATTATGGTGTGGGACAGACAGAACTACAAAAATTATATTTTTAAGAGCATGCATCTTTCCCATTGCAACATACGCCTGTGAGACATGGACACTTACTAAACAAGCTGAACAGCGCATACATGCCTTTGAATATAAATGTTATAGACGAGTTCTAAGAATATCTTGGGTAAAGAAAAGAACAAATGCATCCATACTTCAAGAGTTGAATATTGAGGAGGGATGGCTATTAAAGACGATAAAACAAAGAAAATTGAAGTATTTTGGTCACTTGAAACGTCACGACAGTTTGGAGAGAACAATAATGGTAGGGTATATGCCTGGGAAGAGAGGAAGAGGAAGGCCAAAGAGAAGATGGGTGCAGGATGTGGCGGATGATCTCCAGATGGGTGTATCAGACGCGGGACATCTTGCTAGTGATCGAGAAGTTTTCCGGAAGGTTGTTGTGGGAGCGAGGTTCTGCAAAGGACATGCTACTGAATGAATGAATGAATATGATTTAGTTGAAATGAGTGACTGCAACGCGCAGGCAATATGCTATGCGTTAAAAGATTGTTTAAACAAGAATGGACTTGAGTTGCAAAGACTAGTTGCACTCGGCACAGACAATGCATCTGTCATATCTGTCATGACAGGTGTCAACAATGGAGTATATACAAAATTAAAATCCGAAGTTCCTCATCTGGTACTAGTTAGGTGTCATTCCCGTCAGCTGGCAGTGTCACAGGCTGCAGCTGTTTGTCTGCCCGGGAACATAGAGTTCATAATTAGAGAAACATATAACTGGTTTTCTCACTAAAGTCTTCGTCAAGCAAAGTACAGGCAGTTTTTTGCTTCAATAAATGATGGACAACATCCGCTGAAGGTTGTTCAATTAAGCCAGACATGATGGATGTCCATTCAATCTGCCATTGTCAGAATACTGCAGCAGTGGGTCGAACTCAGAACTCATTTTGATATAGCAAGACTCAACGAGCGCTGTTATCCAGCAGAACTTCTACATTCTATGTTTAGCGACATGAAAAACTATGTGTTTCTCATATTTCTCAAGCATTTTCTCGGAGAAGTTCAAAGTGTGAATAAGAAATTCGAAGCAGATATACAGGATCCAACAAAACTACTCAGTGATCTTGCCCAACTCACTGATTCTATCAGTTCAAAGATTGTTATTTCTGGGGGGGGGGGGGGGGGGGGGGGGGAATAACAAAAACTTATGCTATTCAAGATTATTTAGATCCTAATCCCAATCTAGGTTATGAGCTTGAGAAATAAATAGCAGGCTACACGTTTCCTGATGAGAAAGAAATTCGTGAAAGGTGCATACAGTTTTTAATAAAGCTATTGGCACAGCTGCGTTTACGTTATGCCGGATAACGTTCGAGTGTTGCAGTCCATGTCATGTCTTAGTGGAAGTGAATGTCTACAGCCAAAGACGCCATGTATATTGGATCTTGCTAAAATGTTTGTAGAAGGTGCAGTTACTTTCACCCGCATCGAATTCCAGTGGAGAAAACTTCATCATATGCAGTGGACACAGACCTCTGACACACTTGGACTGTGGGCAGAAATAGCCTCATACAGGGATGTCACTAGTGAAAATCCTTTCCAAGATCTTACAAATTTAGCTTTAACTGTGCTCATTTTACCTAATTAAAATGCGGGCGTGGAGCGTATTTTCAGTCAGATGGGAGTTACAAAATCAAAATTGCGGAACAGACTGGGCATCAGGAGTTTGACAGCTGTTTTGACTATTAGATATAGAATGAAAAGATATGGCAAATGCTGTCATGATTATAAACTACCTAAGGATATTCTACGAAAAATTGGATCACAGAAGGCATATGTACGTTTCTTTCAATCAACATCATCATCATCGCAGGAGCAAACACAGCAGGAAACAGCTACAGAAACTGAAGAGGAGTTGTCTGACTGGGATTTGGCAGATCTGGAATAAACTTAATTCTAATATTCAGTGATAATAATAAATTATAAAGTGCTACTTTATAATATTTTGAATGAATACCGCCAGTGCTTGTTTTAGTGCTTAACCAAAAATATTATTGCATTTTAGTGCTTTTTTTTTTGGCTCGAGAGCAGTTCTGATTAGGATTTTTCTTTTTTCTTGTTATGGAAAAATTTTCATGTGTTCCTTGTTCCTTTTTTAACAGGGTGCTTTTTTTTTTTTCCCGTTGGGCCACAAAAAAACCACTTCTGGGGGATTTTTTGCCGGTTCCTCCCGGGTTTTATTAGGATTTGAAGGCCTGGAAAAAATTTTAAAATTTTTTGGAAAAGTAATATAAAAATTTTAAATTTTTGGGTACCTTTTTAAGAAAAAAACAATTTGGGTTTTTTTTTTTTTGTGGTTTTAAAATTGGGGTTTTTGGTGCTTTTTCACCCAAAAGGAGAACAACATTCCGGCCCTTTTCTAATTTCCCCCCGGAAAGCGTTGCTTAGGGTGTTTCCCCCAAGTTTAACCCTTTTATTTATTTTTATAATTTTCATTCCCCCTTGGGCAAAAAGGTAAATTTTAAAAAAAAGTTTAAAAATTTGTGGTTTTGCCCTTGGTGGGGGAAAAGGGGCAAATTTCCGGTAATTTTTTATCAAAGTGATTTGGTTTTAAACCCCCTTTGGGATTGTTCGACCCGGCCCAACCGGCCAAATTAAACAAACCCCCAGTCCACACTGGCCGCTTGAAAAAGGCAAACTTGATACTGGGGGAAAAACTCTAATCAATTCCCCAACCTTGGGGCATTCTGGTTTTTGGGAAAAATATCACCCCCCGATCCGGGTAAAAAATTTTAAAGTTACAAAAAGACTGTATTATATGATTTTTTTTTTTTTTTTTTTTTTTTTTTTTTTTTTTTTAAAAAAAAAAAAAAAAAAAAAAAAAAAAAAAAAAAAAAAAAAAAAAAAAATATATATATATATATATATATATATATATATATATATATATATATATACCGTCTGGACCTAAAAATCAAATATTGTCTGCTGCACTTATTAGCTGCCTTAGACAGCAAAAGACATGGATGAGGATGAACGACACAACGCGATTGATATTCTGACTTATGTGAGGATACACCAGGTTGGCGTTCCGGATTATCTTTGGAAGGTACCGCTTGACACCCATCCATCAGCGAGGTCAACGGAACTATGGGACTGTCCAGAGCTAATAAAACTAACAGCAGTGAGAACCCTCCGTCTGTTGGATTCCCAAGTTCAAAGAATACTCAAAAGTATTCTCCTTCAACTAGTCATACATCAGCAAACTCAACACCAGGTCTCAGACCTGAACATCAATGGGAAGACGCCGAAAGACCATGAAATAACCAACTGAATACCAACTGAAAGACCATCTTCAACACAAGGTCCCAGACCAGAATACCAACTCAAAGACACTGGAAGAAATTAGTGGAGTCAAGATGTATACATACACCGCAGAAAGAATCATTCGACAGTCTGCGACTCACAGTTTGGGTGCTGGATTTATTCTTCGGCAATTCCTTGTCTGCAGCAGACCAATCCTGGATATAATTCCAGATGCTACCAACTAGTGTTGCTCAACATTGCATGTTCCTGCGAATGAAATGGATTTATCTTCGTATGACTCTATGCTGGTCCCAAGTCGGCCTGATTGCCTATCATCAAGTGTGGAATGGTCTATAGACTGGACAAAAGTCGAGATTCTGATACAATAAGCAGAGCAGCTGGATGGTCGTCAATTTTTTTCCATCTATGTGATGATGTAGGGAATTACCCTTTTGCCAAGTCTTAAGATGGAGCTCCTGGAAAAATTAGACTAACCGAGACCTCGATTTCAATAAGATACCGCCCATTAGCACAAGAGTGTATGTGAATTCAATCCTGGATTATGTGTAAATTCTATATTGGATTATAATCTTCTCTGGAGGAAACATTCAGTAGATATTGTAAGAGCAGAACACAGTTGAGTGAGTGTGATTCCGGTTCCCGGATTATAAGGACATTAACTGCAAAGAATTGAAGAAGAATAATGAACAGCACAACAGGACAGTAAAAGACATCATTCTAAATAATTAGTTTAGTATTATGTATAGAAGGTGTATTCTTGGTTGAGTATTCTGACACCATCTCATTAATTTATCATCCATTGCCTGTTCTTGAAATTCAGTGTGGCCATTACACTTAACATGTATACTCAGATCTTGATTTAATTCCTGATGAACTGTGTGTTGCAATGTTGATATTTACGTAAAGTACTTGTTGATGTTTGTTCAACAGTGGTTGTCATATAGGTTGTAAACAATCAATGTTCTATAGTACTTTTGACGAGATGCCGCGTTGTCATCCCAGAATACTCTCTGGTACACATATATGATGGATCACTCAGAGAAATCAACAAAAGAACGAACTGTTTTCTCTATATTCCAGGCTACCTAGCTTGACATAAGCTTGCAAAGCCGGCAGTAAATGTATTATTCATCAGTCTACTGGCTATGTGGGAAATGGAATGTGACCCAGACGGGCTATCACACCACACAGACTCACTGGCGCCTTCTCACCCAGGAGACCCTGGCTAAATCAACAATGAACTGGGCCAGTGGTTGAATAAAGGCCATTACATGTAGAGAGGTGGATAAAGTCAGAGATAATGAAATGAAACCACCCAGACGTGAACAACATATTGACCCAGGTGGACACAATAGCTGTAAACATGCCAAGGACAGCTGACCACACAGAGTAGCCTAGGGGCAATTAACCCCATGGAATTTGTGCATTGAAATTGCATAGACTGGCCGACTCAGTAGAGTGTGAAACAGACCTTGTAAAACCGGCCCAACACTTGAATATAATTAATTATCTGTAGGACAGGCATGTGTACCTCAACCCCGACAGGTGCCAAGGAGATAATAGTGTCTGCTGGACTCAGCTTAAATAAAGGCTCCCTAGACCTGTTTCATGTTAGATACGAAAATCAGTCGAAACAGGTAGGCAACCATTTCAATGTCTAGTCATATGTCTGCTAGACTTCACTAGTAATGTTAGTTCTCAGTAACTAGTCAAGTCTTTTAGATGTAGGTACTGATTTTCAGTCTATATCTGACCTAGGTTATTTCAAGAAATATCATTGTCTAAGGTTACTTGAGTGTGCACTATTCTTTCTCAGTTCAGTGTACAATATCATAGTGCTTTATGTGTTCTTCTTCTGAGAAGTAGGAACCTTATGTTAAGCAGATCTTGGCTATGTTCTAGAGACTTTTGATTGTCATGTGTCTTAGCAGATTCTTGTAACTTCTTTGTAAACTAGCCTAGTCGCCTTTTGGTGTGTGCATTTCTTGTACAGAATATAGTCAACTGACTATTTCTTTAATTCTTACCACGACAGTGGCTAAGAGGTGACTAAAACAGGCAGACCAGCAATGCAACTGTCCTGGGTGGTTACTTCAAGGAGACTTGTTTATATGTCTCATATTTATGTAAACAATAGTGTTACTAACTTTGTATAATGCTATTATGTTAAAGTATCATTATATGTCCACTTTGAAGTAATATAATGTATGTGTATTGGATATTTGATATATTTGAATTGTCATATGCGTAATTTTTGTTATACTTTGGACATGCAATCCGCAGACTTTTATTTGGTCTGTAACGTATATGGAAACTATGTTTCCCAGTTTGTTGTAGATAAGGATATTACTTCCTTTTTGCATTCATACTACACATGTAAGAATAACCTTATGTGCCATTTTGAATTCGCATACCTTAGATTTAGTTGATGTTAATTTGTTATATGGTATCTCACTAAGAAGAATGTCGTGTTATGCTATTGTGTGCGCATTGGCACATTGGCCATCGATTACGTGGGAAGCAGAGGTGTAATGGTACAGACATTACCCACACTTGGTATAAGGTATATGGTGCTTAACCGTTTCAGTGTATGGTGGACGAGCGTTCACCGTAATTCACGGAAGCATGGCACAGATACTGGTCACGGCTTGTAAGCCCGGATGATCAGGTACTATTATAATACCATTACCGACCCGGTGAGCTGCTAAACCAACTTTGGACGGAGCGGCTGTACGACCCAGAATGTCGGTATTAGCGACATGGACGTAGGACGGCAGAAATGTAATAATTACAGGCGTGTGAGACAATTGAAAGGCCCGTCCCAGACTAAGACAGTAGGACAGATATAGAGGAGAAGGAGGATAGTGAACGCAGTAGAGCTGGAAGAATAACTTGGCCTAGACTGGTCATTGTATATGGGTTTGACTAGGATGTATGTATTACTTAGGATTGTACTGATGTAGAACTAGATATAACACATTCTTGACTATTTCTTCCAAGCTCTCAATAAGGGCGCCTGAGTATAGATCTCAAGAACGAGTGACAACCAGGTAGTGCCAGGACTGACAGATGTCAGAAAACCGGCAAGCTGTTTTCTACTGGAGAGTGGGTGGTTACTGAACTAAGCAGAAACCTACTTCTGGCTTATCCCAACTGGGAGCCCGGCCACTGATCCAGATAGGATCTAGAGTTATGTATTTTATACTAATAATTTCACTTTCATGATTACTGCAATGCATAAACTTATATGATTTCATCATCATCATCTTGAAAAACGTCAGATATCTAATAATGATAGCCAATAAATGTTGTAGTTTATTTTAACTCATAGTTTAGTCGTTATACTTTTTAATTCCATTTGTGCATACGTGTTGTGTGTGTACATTGGTGGGGTTCACTTAGACCAAGGAAGGGAACAGTCTAGGGAGAAAACCTGCACTGCGATAGTTGTCAAATACTCTTATATCTAGACTTAAAAATCTACCTCAGCTAACCTTCTCCTTCCCACTCCTTGGCGAATATTCAGCACAGTTCATTTCATTTTGTTACGAGCCACTTGGAGCTGTACATGGGCTTAATCTGTAGTTCAGCCATATAGATTTTGTCCCTAGTCAATTTTTGACTATTTGGGGTTGCTCACCAGTGAATAACACTTTCATCTAGGCGGTGGTACTCCCACTTCCAACAATTGTGGTCCCAGTCCGGTATCAACAATTGCAACTTCCGACAGTACTATATCAAAATTAGCAGGTGATATTAGTGGGAATGGAGAAGTACGAATAGACACAATTATAAAAAAGTGAAGTATTTTCCTTCTTGTGTTTGTGGTAGGATTTCATGATCACCCCAAGTGGTGAAATAAGTGAGAATCAAAAATAATCCCTTTAGGGATCCCCTAGGCAACAAAAGCAAACATTTTCTCGAATATTAAATCCCACATCCCACAGTAATGCTCTTGTGAGTCTACGTCTGTGATCAGAATGTGTGATGTAACATGTAAAATTTCCCTTGTAAAGGCTGAGAATGTCTGAGTGAGTTAGATGGTGATTTTATAAGTAACCTTTCACATTAGTAGAAGGATAGACGCTTCAGTATATTCAAATGTATACAGGACATGTATTGCATGCCAGAATTAGAAAGTTTCTGTGATGCTTGGTGGCTAGTTTACGTTCATGAGAGTTGCTAACAAGCACTCTTAAAGATTTGTCTTGAACGCAGTTTATCTCTGGATATATGCACTTGTTCCTTCGCAACATTGGTTTAGGTTCATATGAACCACGTTCCGAAAAGGACAATATGTGTTCGAACCTGTGTCTCGGTTGCTGAACATATATGTGAAGGCTCATGCTATTTTTCATGGGAAGAACATGTTTTTCATATGTGTTTGTTTCACAAGTGAAATATTGCTTAAGCAATTTTGCTTATTAATATTGATATTACCCAGTAGGAAGGAGCAAATGATTGATGGTGAGATTGGATGTACTTGTGCTTATGCAATTTTTGCTTATTACCTGCTGTAGTAAATATTGATATTACCAAGTAGGAAGGAGCAAATGATTGATGGTGATTGGATGTACTTGTGAGCCGAGTCTAGTCTGAGAAGGGGGATGTCTGGCCTTGCAGTGTGAGTGTGGATGAGATGGGACATCCATGTACCAACAGTACCACCTATAAGGATCGATGATTGACCTGCAGTTATAAATGATACCTATCTTCCATCCATCTCATATCTGTCTTATGGTGCTTGGTTCAGCATGTTTGTCACAAGATACTGATTCAGGGATACGTATCTCATGGTATCTGTCTCATGCTGCCTGCTCATAATGTTTGCCTTACAATGTCTGTTTCTCATGGTGCCCAGGACTCCCGTGGTTTAAATCTTATGAGTACCTGGACTTATATAAACAAGTATTTTAATTTACTTGTTGATTGTGTAATGATGCCCCTGACTCAGCATTTGGTCTTGTGTTTATCACTTTTAAGGATGAACCATGAAAATGCATCACACACAGTCCATCAAAGTGGAATGCACTCCATCACCAGCAAAGAAGGGTGGGGTCTGAACAACACCCTCCCTTCTCACCCATTTCCCTTTCTGTATGTTGATGTTAGGTGATACCTAAGTGTAGGGTGGTAAATATAATAAATTAGAATAAGGACAGGTTTCGCTAGGGGTATTCAGTATGAATGGGGTCTAAAACCCAAACACGCCCTCTATAGGAATGAATATATTGGCTCGTAACCCCCAAGTATTGAACAAGGCAGAAAAGGGTGCAAGTTCAACACTAACATAGAAGAAATGTTTCCCATAGAAGGCTGGGAGATCCGGGAAGTTCTACCACAGACACCCGAGTACTAATCACTCTACCCAGAGGGTGTGTCCATGTGTAAGTGCCCCGCCCCACATTTGATCTCCCACATATATATAAACAATGACAAGTATCCACTGTCATGCACATCCACAGTATTATACAACAGAGGGACAACAACCAATGTTAGACGCAACAACTGGATTACATTGACAGAGGAAAAACAGCCACTGTTAGACATAAACAGTACAATGACTCACTGTATCACATAACAGTAACAATAACTCACTGTATCACATAACAGTAACAATAACTGGACTATAAACATCAGTTTTGGAACACCAGGTTAACAATGAAGTAACTTCAAGGCTTGGTTGAACCAAACAAACAAACAATTGTATTGTGGAAACATTTGGGTTCTGGACAAACCCTGTTGGCTACAATATGACATCTACATGAAAACTTATCATATTTCAGGCAATGCACACAAAGTATACAACCAAAACAGAAGTCCCCAAAAATATTTCCCCAAAAAAGGTTCACATCAAATACATGTGTCAAACACAAAACAAAGTAAATAATCCATACAAAGACATGGATAAAGAAAATCTATCTAATCTGCCTCTAGAACTATCCTATGGGTCTGATGATGACTCACTCTCCTTCAATATCCACTAGAAAAAGTCTGGCCATAATCACACTCTCTATAATCCAGGAAAACGCTGCTTTGCATATATCCACCTATTCAGAAAATTGGGGATTGCACACACACACACACACACACACACAGATCTTCCACTTCTGGATCATATATCCATCGCGAAAAAAACATGTAGGAGTAATCCATATGAATCCAATGTGGATATACTGTAATCTCTCAAGTCACAGTTGCTAAGTCACTGGGCTAGGAGCGTTCCAGGGTGATATAACAGACAGGTATAAATAAGTCTGAAGCATTCTGGCGTGGCATGACACACAGGAGTCCATGTGATTGAT
The DNA here is from genome assembly GCA_014155875.1 of Cepaea nemoralis. Lineage (NCBI taxonomy): Eukaryota > Metazoa > Mollusca > Gastropoda > Stylommatophora > Helicidae > Cepaea > Cepaea nemoralis. The sequence continues at coordinate 21,217 of JACEFZ010006414.1, read as the reverse complement.
TCGATCAGGATCAGGCACAAACACTTTCAGTATCTCTTTGGATGAGGAGTGACATCACATAATCCATTAGAATTTCCTGACAGAACTAACTTGAATTGGGCATGAATATTCCAGCCCCTTTCTCTGGGTTAAGATGTAGGTTATTCTTTCTTCAGCTGAAGATACGACTTGATTGACCGGAAGTAGGTATGTGCTTGATTATCCATGTCTGGGATATGATGGATGAGAAGATTCAAAGGAAGCTGGGAGTTCACACAATCAGTTGGTAAATCCATACTGGTAACTGATGGTGAATTCCAGACTATCCATGAGCCTCTGGAATATGACAGTTGAATGTGGAATTAGGCGGTGACTTTTAGAAGAGGTTATACTCTGTATCCATCTAGGCCAGGCATGCCTCATGTCTTTGCAGACATTGAAAAGCTTAACTCCGTCTGTAAGTTCCCAGAGGTAGGGAATCCACTTCCGCATATTCAAAATCCGTTACGTATCCAGGCATTGACATTCAGGTTCAGGGTGAGTAGCAGTAACCAGCACTCTTTGTAGAATATTAGAGGAGGCTGATATCCCAGTTTCCTGCCTCTAAATCCAAACAAGTTGACCATAACTTCAGTTCCAAGCATGGTGACTAGTGCCAATACTCCACCGCCATCTCTAGCGCCTATGTAGAGTGAAGAAGAACAGGGTCGATATAGATTAGTAATACAACCCAAACATTGATAATTGTATCATAATAAAATCTACATTCTTATAACAATGTATCATAATAAAACATACATTCTGATAACAATGGATCATAATAAACCATACATTCTGATACCAATGTATCATAATTAAAATTAGAGGGAACAAAAGGGGAGAAGAAAGAAAGGTGACAATAGTTGCCTAGCACTTGTCGCCTACTGTAGAGTTTTGTCTCACTCCAAATGTGAGTGAGATATCTATTCAATAGGTACATTTTTTCTGGACTGATACTGGAGCTTCCTGAGGGGTTACGCACCACCTAATCCATCCAAACATTTTGATAGTACCGCTGTCACACCATGGAAAAAGTTCATGAGACACTGTCCTCATGTAAACAATTCATAAATCTCCTTTCCATAGTTACAAACAGCATTATGTAAGTACCACTGATAAATGGCCGAAGTTTAGCTACCAGTTCAGTCATCTCCTTTTGCATCATCCTCATCATCATCATTTATGAAAAAGGACTACAAGACAATCCCACCTCTGTATATTTACAACAATGTAAACAACAGATTAACTCCTAGTGCATGAAAAAGTCAAGCGAGAATATATCTCTCTCTCTATCTAACAACCTATTTAAGTTGTACACAAATGTGAGATAATAATATTTCTCCATCATATGAGCAGAAATACAAAATATGCACTCAGGAAAAAAAACACTTTATAACACAGAGACCAGTTGTGAAAAATAAGCATTTAGGAATAAAGTAAGTTCACAAAATCATCTCAGAAGAATGACTCATAGCAAGATTATATTGTAAACTTTATGAAGGCTGACTGGACAACATGGCGATGTCCAGGCTGTGTGACGTAAACCAACATCTCAATGAAAGCGATTCTCCTAATTTTCACACACACAACTTCAATCATGATATTAGTTGCCACAAAGCATTTATCCTAATACATAACATGATATGTTGTATATAATATAATGCTCACCTAAAAAGCAGAGAATAAGTGGGCTTTAAATTAACCCATTAACAATGGGTCACCCGCTAACATTGGAGAAACATGGCGATTGACCAGACCGCTTTGTCTACCAAGCCTTTGTCTAGATTAAGCCTGTGTTTCCGGGGCGCGGCCAATCAATTGTCTTAAAACGAAACGAAATTTCGTTTCGTTAATTCTCCCGTCGGGCTTTTTAATAGCCTCTACTCTTCAGATAGCGTGTCCTAGCAACGTCTGCTGGAAAAGACTGCGAGATGATGACATATATGTCACAAGTCTCCCACCTAGACAGGTCTATCCCATAGGAAGAGCTGCTACATTCATCCACAGTCTTCCACCTTCTTAATCTGATGCATTTGGTCTTCCAGGTCCTCCAATTATGCTTTACATTTAATCACTATTGTAGAATAATCTCTCCGTGCCACATTCATGTTTCTACTTGCCAAGACAACTGGACATAACATTGAAGATTCATCTAGCTTCGCTTGAAGAAGTGTAACTCTCTCCACTGTTGTCAGCATTCCATTGAAATATGAGTGGACGTTGAGATCTCTATATGAGGTATTGGTTCCACTGCAATCGAACCAATTTCTCGACGTTTGAACGAAGATATAAAGCTTCGACAACCGTTTCATTAGCAATAAGAATATCATCCTTAAAATATGCTAACAGCAGGATCTCCTCCTTCAAATCAGTCATAGTGGCATACTGAACTGGGTAAGTATAACTAGCACAGGTGTAGGTTCATTTGCTTTGAGGCCAAATCTACGAAAAGTCCTGGCTCGTTTATAAGTCCATCCGCACTTTATACTGACTAGAATGAGTTACCGGCATTTATTCTCTTCCCTCCAACACGTATACGTTGCTTTCCTGGTGAAAATAGCGAGCAATTCTGCGTCGATTGTCGTAGATTGATCGTCATCTGCCTCCAAATATGTTGTAGACAATTTCCACCCAAGCACCGTTAAGTAGATGTAATAACATTGCACATAGCTGTATCACCATCCACATTATATTCAGTTCATAGATAAATTTAAAGCCGTAGGTGGTCCCTATAATAGTCATCCGAACAACCGAGTTGTCGGTACACTCCCAGTTTACTGATGGGTTACCTTACTTGTAAGCAATGAAAGCCACAGGTATAAATATATCCCTCTTTTCTGGTGTTTCCTGAGTTAACTTCCTCAAGATAAAAAAATCAGGGCACCTTTACGTTTCTCTCCAGGTCTGTTCGTAACCGATCAATACGGAGAACAATGAATCTGTTGAAACTGGAAGAGTTTGAAAGCTTTTCCTTCTGAACTGAAATATATTACTAGTTAGACTCCCTAGAAGAAATACTAAACTAGTAAAAAGTCAAGCAACTCTCAGCCAATGGCTTCCAAGCGCTTGAAAAGTATAGTCCTTGCTATAGCCCAATCTAGCACGGTCTATGAATAAAAATAAGAATAAGGCGTCCTACTCTTCATCTGTCGAGAGGTACGTCAACAACAACCATAATTTAATAGTTGTATAAATTGGGCTATCTCCTAGAGCACCAAAATAGTTTGATGTTTTGGAGAAAACTCCTGACTTTAAGAACATAATGTGACAACTAGCAAGCTGTCCCTAGTCTTTCAAGTCAGTACAAGCAACATGCAAAATGGGAGCTAAGGCTGCCCGAGCCTGTTACTAATTCTCTGATGAGAATAAAATTGGGAATGTCGCAGATGAGGACCAATTCCTGTTTTCTGACATAAAAAATTTGAGATACTTACAGGTTTCTTCCGGTAGCTCTTAACTTCCTATGACATCCCAATAAAAAATAACAGGGTAAATTTACGGTCGAAACCATATCCTTCGTTCGCCAGTCACACAACGACGTATGCTTCTCTGTCACTGGTAATGCCAGAGGGACTAGCTTGTAAAAGGGGCCCTGTAATTCAATTGCTTTCACTCACATAGTAAATGGATCCTTGTTCACTACAGAGTTACAACAACCGAATAATAAAATTGACCAGTGCCATTTCTGACACATGGACAATAACAGATCTGTTACGAATACCAGACCTTAAACTGAAAGCGTTGAATAGGCGTCTTTATGTCCTTATATGAATCATTAGTGTCAATCTATCTACTTTCAGTGTTTCCGAACATGTTATGCATATGGGGTGGAAATAAAAAAATCCACTGTTTCCCGCTTGGCGGCTACGAATACTGCAATTTAAAACAATATTCATACTCCTTCCATATACATGTCGGATAAAATTGCAGGTGGAGTATTGGCCCTAACATTAAGTCAACTTAATTGGTTATTGTTATTTTCCCCCTGATGTTCTAAAATCTCATTTATGCATGTATGTGTCCCACTTAAATAAAGATATCTTTACTGAATTCTGTAAAAAAAATTTTGGGGGTGCTATATCCTATCTGTCTCAGCCTTTAAAAAAATTTTTTTGGATTTCTCTGTTGTTTTGGGGTTAAGTTTCAATAGTACATGACCCCAACAAACAGAGCATGCACAAAATAAAATGGCAATATATGACAACATAGTTAAACAGCCCAGGATTCATATGTGGGTCTATGCAAAATGAGGACATATAGTACAGTAATATTTTATCATACTACCAAAAAAACTAATCAAGAACATCCCAGAGTAACAATAACATCTAACATCAACATCACACAAAATAAATCAAAAATTCCTGACATCCTACCAGAAATAATCCTATAGGGGTTAACCACCCCAGAGACCTTATTTTATGAGGTCATATAAAAGGGAAACAGGTCTCCCCCCAAAAGGATACAAAATACATGAGTTAACCATTCTCATATACAAACATTAACACGGGTTTTAAATTTTCTAGAATAAAGACATCACCTGTGAACATTAGTTGAAACACAAAAACAATACTTGTGATTAAGACACCATAGGTTCATAAAAAATTTTGTCTAAGCCCATACTTGTGAACACCCGCCACCAATTAGTTGTAAAGTCTCAAATTGAGAGGTAGACATGGGTACAAATTTTTTGGGCAACGCCCACACTCATGGGATGGGGTAAGGGTTTTAAAATTCCCCGACGAGCCCCCCCTTGTAGGGTGGTTTAAAAATAAAAAATTAGAATAAAGGCAGGTTTTTGCTAGGGGGATTCAGTATGAATGGGGTCTAAAAAACCCAAAAAACGCCCTCTATAGGAATTAATATATTGGCTCGTAACCCCCAATTTTTGAACAAGGCAGAAAAGGGTGCAAATTTTAACACTAACATAGAAGAAATGTTTCCCCTAGAAGGGTGGGAGATCCCGGGGAAATTCTACCACAGACCCCGAGTCTAATCACTCTACCCAGAGGGGGTGTCCATGTGTAAGTGCCCCGCCCCACATTTAAACTCCCACATATATATAAACAATGACAAATATCCACTGTCATGCACATCCACAGTATTATACAACAAGGGACAACAACCAATGTTAGACGCAACAACTGGATTACATTTACAGAGGGAAAAAAAGCCACTGTTGACAAAACAGACAAAACTCACTGTTCACAAACAGTAACAAAAACCACTGTATCACTAACAGTAAAATAACTGGACTATAAACATCATTTTTTGGGAAAACCAGGTTAAAAATGAAGTAAATTCAAGGGTTGGTTTTAAACCCAAAAAAACAAACAATTGTATTGTGGAAACATTTTGGGGTTTTGGAAAACCCCCGTTGGCTACAATATGGGACATTACATGAAAAATTATCATATTTCAGGCAATGCACACAAAGTATACAACCAAAAAAGAAGTCCCCAAAAAAATTTTTCCCCCCAAAAAGGGTTTAATCAAATACATGTGTCAAACACAAAACAAAGTAAATAATCCCTACAAAGAAATGGGTAAAGAAAAATCTAATCTGTCTCTAGAAATATCCTATGGGTCTGATGATGACTCCTCTCCTTCAATATCCACTAGAAAAAGTCTGGCCCTAATCACACTCTCTATAAAACCAGGAAAAAAGCTGCTTTGCATATATCCACCTATTTAGAAAAATTTGGGGGTTGCACACACCCACACACCAGAACTTTCCCCTTCTGGATCATATATCCATCGCGAAAAACATGTAGGAGTAATCCATATGAATCCAATGTGGATATACTGTAATCTCTCAAGTCACAGTTGCTAAGTCACTGGGGTAGGAGCGTTCCAGGGTGATATAACAGACAGGTATAAATAAGTCTGAAGCATTCTGGCGTGGCATGACACACAGGAGTCCATGTGATTGATTCGATCAGGATCAGGCACAAACACTTTTAGTATCTCTTTGGTGAGGAGTGAATACATAATCCATTAGAATTTTTCCCGACAGAAAATAACTTGAATTGGGCATGAATATTCCAGCCCCTTTCTCTGGGTTTTAAAATGTAGGTTATTCTTTCTTTGTTTAAATACGACTTGATTGACCCGGGGTAGGTATGTGCTTGATTATCCATGTCTGGGATATGATGGATGAGAAGATTCAAAGGAAACTGGGAGTTCCACAATCAGTTGGTAAATCCATACTGGTAAATGATGGTGAATTCCAGACTATCCATGAGCCTCTGGAATATGACAGTTGAAGTGGAATTAGGGGGTGACTTTTAGAAGAGGTTATACTCTGTATCCATCTAGGCCCGGCATGCCTCATGTCTTTGCAGACATTGAAAGCTTAACCCGTCTGTAAGTTTTCCCCGAGGTAGGAATCCACTTCCGCATATTCAAAAACCGTTACGTTCCAGGCATTGACATTCAGGTTCAGGGTGAGTAGCAGTAACCAGCACTCTTTGTAGAATATTAAAGGGGGCTGATATGCCAGTTTCCTGCCTCTAAATCCAAAAAAGTTGACCATAAAATTCAGTTCCCAAACATGGTGACTAGTGCCAATACTCCACCGCCATCTCTAGCGCCTATGTAGAGTGAAGAAGAACAGGGTCGATATAGATTAGTAAAACAACCCCAAAAATTGAAAAATTTTATCATAATAAAATCTACATTCTTATAAAAAATGTATCATAAAAAAAACATACATTTTGATAACAAGGATCATAAAAAACCATACATTCTGAAAAACCCAAAGTATCATAAAATTAAAAATTTGAGGGAAAAAAAAGGGGAGAAGAAAGAAAAGGGGACAAAAGTTGCCTAGCACTTGTCGCCCCCACTGTAGAGTTTTGGGGCTCACTCCAAATGTGAGTGAATATCTATTTAATGGTACATTTTTTTTGGACTGTACTGGAGCTTCCTGAGGGGTTACGCACCCCCTAATCCCCAAACATTTTGATAGTACCGCTGTCACACCATGGAAAAAGTTTTATGAGACCTGTCCTCATGTAAACAATTCATAAATCTCCTTTCCAAGTTCAACAGCATTATGAAGTACCACTGATAAAAAGGCCGAAGTTTAGCTACCCGTTCATCATCTCCTTTTTTTCATCATCCCCATCATCATCATTTATGAAAAAGGACTACAAAAATCCCCCTCTGTTTTTTACAACATGTAAACAACAGATTAACTCCTTGTGCATGAAAAAATCAAGCGAGAATATATCTCTCTCTCTATCTAACAACCTATTTAAGTTGTACACAAATGTGAGATAGTAATATTTCTCCATCATATGAGCAGAAAAACAAAAAATGCACTCAGGGAAAAAAAAAAAAAACTTTTAAAAACAGAGACCCGTTGTAAAAATAAACATTTGGAAAAAAAGTAAGTTCACAAAATCATCTCAGAAGAATGACTCATAGCAAGATTATATTGTAAACTTTATGAAAGGGTGACTGGACAACATGGCGATGTCCAGGCTGTGTGACGTAAACCCAAAATTTCAATGAAAGCGATTCTCCTAATTTTCCCCACACACACAACTTCAATCTGATATTTGTTGCCCAAAGCATTTTTCCTAATACATAACATGATATGTTGTATAATATAAAGCTCACCTAAAACGCAGAGAATAAATGGGGTTTAAATTAACCCATTTAAAAATGGGTCACCCGCTAACATTGGAGAAACATGGCGATTGACCAGACCGCTTTGTCTACCAAGCCTTTGTCTAGATTAAGCCCGTGTTTCCGGGGGGCGGCCAATCAATTGTCTTAAAAAGAAACGAAATTTCGTTTCGTTAATTCTCCCGTCGGGGTTTTTAATAGCCCTCTACTCTTCAGAAAGCGTGTCCTAGCAACGTCTGCTGGAAAAAACCCGCGAGATGATGAAAATATAGTCACAAGTCTCCCACCTAGACAGGTCATCCCATAGGAAGCCTTTCTACATTCATCCCAGTCTTCCCCCTTTTTAAAATTTATGCATTTGGTCTTCCAGGTCCTCCAAATTTTGCTTAAAAATTTAATCACTATTGTAGAAAAAATCTCTCCGTGCCACATTATGTTTTTCTTGCCAAGACAACTGGACTAACATTGAAGATTCATCTAGCTTGTTTAAGAAGTGTAAAATCTCTCCACTGTTGTCAGCATTCCATTTAAATAGAGTGGACGTTGAGACTCTATATGAGGGATTGGTTTCCCCTGCAAAGAACCAATTTTTTCGACGTTTGAACGAAGATATAAAGCTTTTGACAACCGTTTCATTAGCAAAAAAAATCATCCCTTTAAAAAATGCTAACACAGGATCTCCCCTTTAAATCAGTCCCTAGTGGCATACTGAATGGGTAAGTATAAATGCAAGGTGTAGGTTTTATTTGTTTTAGGCCCAAAACTTTTCGGAAAAATCCCCGGCTGTTTATAAATCCATCCGCACTTTTTACTGACTAGAAAGAGTTTCCGGGAATTTTTTTTCCCCCCCAAACGTATACTTTTCTTTCCTGGTGAAATAGCGAGCAATTCTGCGTCATTGTCGTAGTTTATCGTCATTCCCCCAAAAATGTTTAGAATTTCCACCAAGCACCGTTAAATGATGGAAAAACATTGCACATAGCTGTATCCCCCAAAATTATTTCAGTTCATAGAAAATTTAAAACCGTAGGTGGTCCCCATTTAAAAGTCATCCCAACAAACCCAGTTGTCGGACACTCCCAGTTACTGATGGGTTTTCCTTACTTGTAAGCCCTGAAGGGCCCCAGGTTTTAAATTTCCCCCTTTTTTGGTGTTCCTGAGTTTAAATTCCCCAAGATAAAAAAAACAGGGCCCTTTAAAGTTTCTCCCAAGGGGGCTGTTCGTAACCGATCAATACGGAAACCAAAGAATCTGTTTTAAACTGGGAAAAGTTTGAAAACTTTTCCTTTTGAACTGAAATATATTTTAGTTAGACTCCCCAGAAGAAATACTAAACTAGTAAAAAGCAAGCAACTCTCAGCCCAAAGGGTTCCAGCGCTTGAAAAGTTAGTCCTTTTATGCCCCCTCTACCCCGGGCCCATGAATAAAAAAAAAGAATAAAAGGTCCTACTCTTAAAACTGTCGGGGAGGTACGTCAAAAAACCTAATTTAATAGTTTTATAAATTGGGCCATCTCCTAAAAGCCCCAAAATAATTGATGTTTGGGGGGAAAAAAATCCCGACTTTTTAAAAACATAATTACAACCCAGCGCTGGTTTTCACATTTTTGTTTTTAAAAACAGGGGGTTTTTCCAAAACATCAAACCCATTTTTTTTTCTCTAGGGGATACCCAAAATTTTTCAACTATTAAATTATGGTTGTTGTTGAGTCCTTCGACAGATGAAGAGTAGGACCCCCTTTTTCCTTTTTTTATTCATAGGAAACCCTGCTAGATTTGGGCATAGCAAGGGGGAAATTTCTTTTCAAGCGCCCGGAACCCTTGGTGAGGTTGCTTGCTTTTTTCTAGTTTAGTATTTCTTCTGGGGGTCTAACTAATTTAAAATTTTCAGTTCAGAAAAGGGAAAAACTTTCAAACTCTTCCCGTTTCAAATTAATTTTTCCCCTATTTATGGGTTTCGAACAGACTGGGGAGAAACGTTTAAAGGGGGCCCCGATTTTTTATCTTGAGGAAAGTTAACTAGGAAAAAACCAGAAAAGGGGAAAATTTTTAAAACCCGTGGGTTCATTTTCTTAAAAGTAAGGTAACCCATCCATAAACTGGGGGTGTACCGACAAAAAGGTGTTCGGGTGACTATTTAAAAGGGGCCACCACGGCTTTTAAAATTTTCTATGAAATGAATTTTAATGTGGAGGGGATACCCGCCCATGGCAATGTTTTACATCTACTTAAAGGTGTTGGGGGGAAATTTTTAAAAACATATTTGGGGCAGATGACGATCAATCTACGACAAACGACGCAGAAATTTTCGCTATTTCACCAGGGAAAACAAGTATACTGTTGGAGGGGAAGAATAAATGCCCGGGAAATCATTCTATCAGTATAAAATGCGGATGGACTTATAAAAGAGCCGGGCTTTTCGTAATTTGGCCCCAAAGCAATGAAAACCCACACCTGTGGGTTTGTTTTACTTACCCAGTTCAGTATGCCACTATGGGCTGATTTGAAGGAGGAGACCTGCTGTTAGATATTTTAAGGGTGATTTCTTTTTGCTAAAGAAACGGTTGTCGAAAACTTTTTATCTTCGTTCAAACGTCGAGAAAATTTGGGTTTGATTTCAGTGGGAAACCCAAAACCTCATATAGAATCTCAACGTCCACCCTATTTCAATGGAATGCTGACAACAGTGGAGAGAGTTAAAATTCTTCAAACGAAGCTAGATGAAACTTCAATGTTATGTCCAGTTGTCTTGGGAAGTAGAAAAAATGAAAGTGGCACGGAGAGATTATTCTACAATAGTGATTAAATGTAAGCATAATTGGAGGACCTGGAAGACCAAATGCATCAAATTTAAAAAGGGGGAAAAACTGTGGATGAATGTAAGCAGCTCTTCCCCATGGGATAGACCTGTCTAGGTGGGAGACTTGTGACATATATGTCATCATCTCGCAGTCTTTTTCCCGCAGACGTTGCTAGGACACGCTATCTGAAGAGTAGAGGCATTAAAAAACCCCACGGGAGAATTAACGAAAAGAAATTTCGTTTCGTTTTAAGACAATTTATTGGCCCCGCCCCGGAAACACAGGCTTAATCTAGACAAAGGCTTGGTAGACAAAGCGGTCTGGTCAATCGCCATGTTTCTCCAATGTTAGCGGGGGACCCATTGTTAATGGGTTAATTTAAAGCCCCCTTTTTCTCTGCGTTTTAGGTGAGCAATATTTTTATACAAAAATACATGTTATGTATTAGGATAAATGCTTTGTGGCAACTAAAATCAGATTGGAAATTGGTGGTGTGAAAAAATTTGGAGAATCGCTTTCATTGAGATGTTGGTTTTCGTCACACAGCCTGGACATCGCCATGTTGTCCAGTCAGCCTTTATAAATTTTCAATATAATCTTGCTATGAGTCATTCTTCTGAGATGATTTTGTGAAATTACTTTATTCCAAATGCTTATTTTTCACAACTGGGCTCGTGTTATAAAGTGTTTTTTTTTTTTCCCGAGTGCAATTTTGATTTTGCTCATATGATGGAGAAATATTTCTATCTCACATTTGTGTACAACTTAAATAGGTTGTTAGATAAAAGAGAGATATATTCTCGCTTGACTTTTTTAGCACAAGGAGTTAATCTGTTGTTTACATTTTTGAAAAATACAGAGGTGGGGGTCTTTTTAGTCTTTTTTATAAAAGATGATGATGGGATGATGCAAAAGGAGATGACTGAACTGGTAGCTAAACTTTTGGCCCTTTATCAGTGGTACTTACATAATGCTGTTTGTAACTATGGAAAGGAGATTTATGAATTGTTTACAGAGGACAGTGTCTCATGAAATTTTTCCCTGGTGTGACAGCGGTACTATCAAAATGTTTGGATGGGTTTGGTGGTGCGTAACCCCTCAGGAAACTCCAGTATCAGTCCAGAAAAAAAGTACCAAATTTAATAGATATCCACTCACATTTGGAGTGAGACAAAACTCTTTCAGTAGGCGACAAGTGCTAGGCAACTATTTTCACCCTTTCTTCTCCCCTTTTGTTCCCCCTAATTTTAATTATGATACATTTGGGATCAGAATGTATGGTTTATTATGATCCCTTGTTTCAGAATGTATGTTTTATTTTGATACATTGTTATAAGAATGTAGATTTTTTTATGATAAAATTATCAATGTTTTGGGTTTTATTTCTAATCTATATCGACCCTGTTTTTCTTCACTCTACATAGGCGCTAGAGATGGCGGTGGAGTATTGGCACTAGTCACCATGCTTGGAAATGAAGTTTTGGGCAACTTGTTTGGATTTAGAGGCAGGAAACTGGATACAGCCTCCTCTAATATTTACAAAAGAGTGCTGGTTACTGTACTCACCTGAACCCGAATGTCAATGCCTGGAACGTAAGGGGTTTTGAATATGCGGGAAATGGATTCCTACCTCTGGGAAAAATTACAGACGGGTTAAGCTTTTCAATGTCTGCAAAGACATGAGGGATGCCTGGCCCAGATGGATACAGAGTATAACCTCTTCTAAAAGTCACCCCCTAATTCCACATTCAACTGTCATATTCCAGAGGCTCATGGATAGTCTGGAATTTACCATCATTTACCAGTATGGATTTACCAACTGATTGTGTGAACTCCCCGCTTCCCTTTTAATCTTCTCTCCATAAAATCCCAGACATGGATAATCAAGCAATTTCCAATTCCCCTCAATCAAGTGTATTTCAGCTGAAGAAAGAATAACCTACATCTTAAAACCCCGAGAAAGGGGTGGAATATTCATGCCCAATTCAAGTTAGTTCTGTCAGGAAATTCTAATGGATTATGTGATGTCACTCCTCATTCCCAAAAAGATACTGAAAATGTTTGTGCCTGATCCTGATCGAATCAATCACATGGACTCCTGTGTGTCATGCCACGCCAGAATGCTTCAGATTAATTTTACCTGTCTGTTTTACACCCCGGAACGCTCCTAGCCCAGTGACTTAGCAACTGTGACTTGAGAGATTACAGTATATCCACATTGGATTCATATGGGTTACTCCCACATGTTTTTTTGCGATGGAATATGATCCAGAAATGGAAAAATTCTGTGTTGTGTGTGTGTGGGGTGCAATCCCCAAATTTTTTTGAATAGGTGGATATATGCAAAGCAGCGTTTTCCCGGATTTAGAGAGTGTGATTTTGGCCAGACTTTTTCTAGTGGATATTTAAGGAAAAGGAGCATCATCAGACCCATAGGATAGTTCTAGAGACAGATTAGATAGATTTTTTTTATCCATTTCTTTGTATGGATTTTTTACTTTGTTTTGTGTTTGACACATGTATTTGATGTGAACCTTTTTTTGGGGGAAAAATTTTGGGGACTTCTGTTTTGGTTGTATACTTTGTGTGCATTTCCTGAAATATGATAATTTTTTATGTAGATGTCATATTTTAGCCAACAGGGTTTTTCCAGAACCCCAAAAGTTTCCACAATACAATTGTTTGTTTGTTTGGTTTTTCAAGCCTTGAAGTTTCTTCATTTTTAACCTTTTGTTCCAAAATTTATGTTTATAGTCCAAAATTATTTTACTGTTATGTGATACAGTGAGTTATTGGGTTTCGGTTTTGTGATACAGTGAGTCATTGTACTGTTTTTGTCTAAAAGTGGCTGTTTTTCCTCTGTCAATGTAATCCAGTTGTTGCGTCTAACATTGGTTGTTGTCCCTTGTTGTATAATACTGTGGATGTGCATGACAGTGGATACTTTTCATTGTTTATATATATGTGGGAGATTAAAAGTGGGGCGGGGCACTTACACATGGACACACCCTCTGGGTAGAGTGATTAGACTCGGGTGTCTGTGGTAGAACTTCCCGGATCTCCCCGCCTTCTATGGGAAACATTTTTCTATGTTAGTGTTGAACTTTCACCCTTTTTTGCCTTGTTCAAAAATTGGGGGGTTTCGAGCCAATATATTAAATTTCCCATAAAGGGGGGTTTGGGTTTTAGACCCCCTTCATACGAATACCCCCAGCGAAACCCTTTCCATTCTAATTTTTTATATTTACCACCCTACAAGTGGGGGCTCGTCGCGGAATTTTGAACCCCTTTCCCCATGCCTGAGTGTGGGGGTTGCCCAGAAAATTTGTACCCATGTCTACCTCTCAAGTTGAGACTTTACAATAATTGGTGGCTGGGGTTCACAAGTATGGGCTTTGACACAAGTTTTTTGAACCTATGGTGTCTTAATCACAAGTATTGTTTTTTGTGTTTTAACTAATGTTCACAGGTGATGTCTTTTTTCTAGAAATTGAAAAACCCGTGTTATTGTTTGTATATGAGAATGGTTAACTCATGTATTTTGTATCCTTTTGGTGGGAGACCTGTTTCTTTTTATTGACCTCATAAAAAAGGTCTCTGGGATGGGTTTAACCCCTATAGGATTATTTCTGGTAGGATGTCAGTAATTTTTGAGATTTTGTGTGATGTTGATGTTAGATGTTATTGTTACTCTGGGATGTTCTTTATTAGTATATTTTGGTAGTAGGGTAAAATATTACTGTACTATATGTCCTCATTTTTTCATAGACCCACATATGAATCCTGGGCTGTTTAACTATGTTGTCAAAATTGCCATTTTATTTTGTGCATGCTCGTTTGTTGGGGTCATGTACTATTTAAACTTACCCAAAGCAACAGAGAAATCCAAAAAAAATTTTTTTTTTGGGTGAGACAGATAGGATATAGCACCCCCCCAAAATTTTTTTTTTGAATTCAGTAAAAAATATCTTTATTTAAGTGGGACAATACATGCATAAATGAGATTTTTGAACATCAGGGGAAAAAAACAATAACCAATTAATTGACTTAATGTTAGGGCCAATACTCCACCTGCAATTTTATCCGACATGTATAATGGAAGGAGTATGAATATTGTTTAAATTGCAGTATTCGTAGCCGCCAAGCGGGAAACAGTGGATTTTTTTATTCCACCCCATATGCATAACATGTTCGGAAACATGAAAGTAGATAGATTGACACTAATGATTCATATAAGGACATAAAGACGCCTATTTAACGCTTTCAGTTTAAGGGTTGGTATTCTAAAAAGATCTGTTTTTGTCCATGTGTCAGAAATGGCACTGGTCAATTTTATTATTTGGTTGTTGTAACTCTGTAGTGAACAAGGATCCATTTACTATGTGAGTGAAAGCAATTGAATTTCAGGGCCCCCTTTTTCAAGCTAGTCCCCCTGGCATTACCAGTGACAGAGAAGCATACGTCGTTGTTGACTGGCGAACGAAGGATATGGTTTCGACCGTAAATTTACCCTGTTATTTTTTTTTGGGATGTCATAGGAAGTTAAGAGCTACCGGGGAAAAAACCTGTAAGTATCTCAAATTTTTATGTCAGAAAACGGAATTGGGCCTCATCTGCGACATTCCCAATTTTATTCCATCAGAGAATTAGTAACAGGCTTTGGGCAGCCTTAGCTCCCCTTTTTCATGTTGCTTGTACTGACTTTAAAGACTAGGGACAGCTTGCTAGTTGTCACATTATGTTTTTAAAGTCAGGATTTTTTTCCAAAACATCAAAATATTTTGGTGCTCTAGGAGATAGCCCAATTTTTACAACTATTAAATTATGGTTGTTGTTGACGTACCTCTCGACAGATGAAGAGTAGGACGCCTTTTTCTTATTTTTATTCATAGACCTGCTAGATTGGGCTATAGCAAGGACTATACTTTTCAAACCTTTGGGAAACCCTTGGCTGAGAGTTGCTTGACTTTTTTCTAGTTTAGTATTTCTTCTAGGGAGTCTAAATAGTAATATATTTCAGGTTTAGAAGGAAAAGCTTTCAAACTCTTCCAGTTTCAACAGATTCATTTTTCTCCGTATTGATCGGTTACGAACAGAAACCCGGAGAGAAACTTTAAAAGGGGCCCCGATTTTTTTATCTTGAGGAAGTTAACTCAGGAAACACCAGAAAAGGGATATATTTTTACCTGTGGCTTTCATTGCTTTCAAGTAAGGTAACCCATCAGTAAAATGGGGGGTGTAAACCCACAACTCGGTTGTTCGGATGATTTTTAAGGGACCACCCACGGCTTTTAAAATTTTTCTATGAAATGAAATAATGTGGATGGTGATACAGCTATGTGCAAAGTTATTCATCTACTTAACGGTGCTTTGGGGGAAATTGTTACAACATATTTGGAGGCAGATGACGATCAATCTACGACAATCGACG
The DNA here is from genome assembly GCA_014155875.1 of Cepaea nemoralis. Taxonomy (NCBI): domain Eukaryota; kingdom Metazoa; phylum Mollusca; class Gastropoda; order Stylommatophora; family Helicidae; genus Cepaea; species Cepaea nemoralis. Next base: position 5,336 of record JACEFZ010006414.1, on the reverse strand, counting down.
CAGAATTGTCGCTATTTTCACCAGGAAAGCAAAAGTATACGGGTTTGGGGGGAAAAGAATAAATGCCGGTAACTCTTTATTTAGTAAAAGTGCGGATGGACTTATAAACGAGCCGGACTTTTCGTAGATTTTGGGCCCCAAAGCAAATGAACCTACACCTGTGCTAGTTATACTTTCCCAGTTCAGTATGCCACTATGACTGATTTGAAGGAGGAGATCCCGCTGTTAGCATATTTTAAAGGGTGATATTTTTTTGCTAAGAAACGGTTGTCGAAGCTTTATATCTTCGTTCAAACGTCGAGAAATTTGGGTTTGATTGCAGTGGAACCAATACCCCATATAGAGATCTCAAGTCCCCTCATATTTCAAGGGGAAAGTGACAACAGTTTGGGGAGAGTTACACTTCTTCAAGCGAAGCTAGATGAATCTTCAATGTTTTGTCCAGTTGTCTTTGGGAAATGGGAAAAATGAATGTGGCACGGAGAGATTATTCTAAATAGTGATTTAAAAGTAAAGCATTTAAATTTGGGGGACCTGGAAGACCAAATGCATCAGATTAAAAAGGTGGGAAAACTGTGGATGAAGTAGCAGCTCTTCCCATGGGGTAGACCTGTCTAGGTGGGAGACTTGTGACAATATGTCATCATCTCGCAGTCTTTTTCCCGCAGACGTTGCTAGGAAAACGCTATCGAAGAGTTTGAGGGTATTAAAAAGCCCCCCGGGGGAATTAACGAAAAGAAATTTCGTTTCGTTTTAAGGAAAAATTGATTGGCCCCGCCCCGGAAAAAACAGGCTTAATTAGACAAAGGCTTGGGAGACAAAGGGGGTCTGGGCAATCGCCATGTTTTCCCCAAAGTTAGCGGGGGACCCATTTTTAATGGGTTAATTTAAAGCCCACTTATTCTCTGCTTTTTTGGTGAGCATTATATTTTATACAACATATTTATGTATTAGGGTAAATGCTTTTTGGCAACTAATATCATGATTGAAGTTGTGTGTGTGAAAATTAGGAGAATCGCTTTCATTTTAAATGTTGGTTTACGTCACACAGCCTGGACATCGCCATGTTGTCCCGTCAGCCTTCATAAAGTTTTCAATATAATCTTGCTATGAGTCATTCTTCTGAGATGATTTTGTGAACTTACTTTATTTCCCAAATGCATTTTTTACAACTGGGCTCTGTGTTATAAAGTGTTTTTTTCCCGAGTGCATATTTTGTATTTCTGCTCATATGATGGAGAAAAATTATTTTTTCACATTTTTGTACAACTTAAAAGGTTGTTAGATAGAGAGGAGATATATTCTCGCTTGACTTTTTTTTTATGCACTAGGAAATTAATCTGTTGTTTTCATTGTTGTAAATATACAGAGGGGGATTGTCTTGTAGTCCTTTTTCATAAATGATGATGATGAGGATGATGCAAAAAGGGGATGACTGAAATGGGAGCTAAACTTCGGCCCTTTTTCAGTGGTACTTACATAATGCTGTTTGTAACTATGGAAAGGAGATTTTTGAATTGTTTACATGAGGACAGTGTCTCATGAAATTTTTCCCTGGTGTTGGGCAGCGGTACTATCAAAATGTTTTGGGTGGATTTGGTGGTGCGTAACCCCTCAGGAAGTCCAGTATCAGTCCAGAAAAAAAGTACCTATTTAATAGATATTCACTCCCCATTTGGAGTGAGACAAAACTCTACAGTAGGCGACAAGTGCTAGGCAACTATTGTCACCTTTTTTCTTCTCCCTTTTGTTCCCTCTAATTTTTAAATTTTGATACTTGGTATCAGAAGTATGGGTTTTTTATGATCCATTTTTATCAGGGAAAGTATGTTTTATTATGATAAATTTTTATAAGAAGTAGATTTTATTAAAGATACAATTATCAATGTTTGGGGTTTTATTTCTAATCTATATCGACCCTGTTCTTCTTAATTACATAGGGCTAGAGATGGCGGTGGAGTATTTGGGACTAGTCACCAGCTTGGAACTGGGGGTTATGGTCAAAATTGTTTGGATTTTGAGGCAGGAAACTGGGATATCAGCCTTTCCCCTAAAATTTACAAAGAGTTTTCTGGTTACTGCTAATCACCCCGAACCCCGAAAGTCAATGCCGGATAAAGTAACGGAATTTTTAATATGCGGAAGTGGATTCCCCACCTCGGGGAAAACCCCCCGGTGGGGTTTAAACTTTTCAATGTTGCAAAAAACATGAGGCAGCCCGGCCTAGTTTGGGTACAGAGTTAAAACCCCTTCTAAAAAATACCGCCTAATTCCACTTAAAATGTCATATTCCAGAAAGGGTCATGGGGTAGTCTGGAATTCACCCCATTTTCCAGTATTTGGGTTTAACCCAATGAATTTTGTGAACCCCCCAGCTTCCTTTTAATTTCTCATCCCTCATATCCCAGACATGGATAATCAAGCACATACCAAATTCCGGGCAATCAAGTCGTATTTCAGCCCGAAGAAAAAATAACCTACATCTTTAAACCCCGAGAAAGGGGCTGGAATTTTTTCATGCCCAATTTAAGTTAGTTTTTGGGCGGAAATTCTAAGGATTATGGATGTCACTCCTCATTTCCCAAAAAGATATGAAAGGTTTTTGGATCCTGATCGAATCAATCACATGGACTTGTGTGTCATGCCACCCGGGAAAGTTTAGACTTATTTATACCTGTCTTTATATCACCCCGGAACGCTCCTAGCCCAGGGAATTTTGCAAAAGGGGACTTGAGGATTACAGTATATCCACATTGGATTCATATGGGGTTACTCCTACATGTTTTTTTGCGATGGATATTGATCCAGAAATGGAAGTTCCCCGGGGTGTGTGTGGGGTGTGTGTGCAATCCCCAAATTTTTTGAATAGGGGGAATATGCAAAGGGAGCGGTTTTTTTGGATTATAGAGAGTGTGATTATGGCCAGACTTTTTTTAGTGGATATTGAAGGAGAGGGATCATCATCAGACCCATGGATAGTTCTAAAAGGCAGATTTGATAGATTTTTTTTATCCATGTCTTTGTAGGATTATTTTCGTTTTTTGTTTGGCACATGTATTTGATGGAACCTTTTTTTGGGGGAAAAATTTTGGGGGGCTTCTGTTTTTGGTTTTATACTTTTTGGCATTTCCTGAAATAGGGAAAATTTTCATGTATGTCATATTGTAGCCAAAAAGGGTTTTTCCAGAAAACCCCAAAAGTTTTACAATACAATTGTTTGTTTTTTTGGTTACCAAGCCCTTTAAGTTACTTTATTGTTAACCTGGTTTTTCCAAAACTGATGTTTATAGTCCAGTTATTGTTTTGTTATTTATACAGGGAGTTATTGTTCCTTGTTATTGATCAGTGAGTCATTGTATGTTTTGTCTAACAGTGGCTGTTTTTCCCCTGTCAATGTAATCCCGTTGTTGCTCTAACATTGGTTTTGTCCTCTGGTTTTATAATACGGGGGATGTGCATGACAGTGGATACTTTTCATTGTTTATATATTTTGTGGGAGATTTAAAAGGGGGGCGGGGCACTTACCCATGGACACCCCCCTCGGGGAGAGTGATTAGTACTCGGGTGTCCCTTTGGAGAACTTCCCCGGGTCTCCCCGCCTTCATGGGGAAAAATTTCTTCTATGTTAGTGTTGAACTTTCACCCTTTTTTGCCTTGTTCAATATTGGGGGTTACGAGCCCAAAATATTTATTTCCCAAGAGGGCGTGTTTGGGGGTTTTTGACCCATTCATACGAAAACCCCAGCGAAACCTTTCCCCATTTTAATTTATTTATTTACCACCCCACACTTAGGATCCCTAAAATCAAAAATACAGAAAGGGGAAAAAAGGGGAGAAGGGAAAGGGGGTTGTTAGACCCCCCCCTTCTTTGGTGTGGGGGTGCATTCCACTTTGGGTGGGCTGTGGGAGGGATTTTAAGGTTTATCCTTAAAAATGATAAACACAAAAAACCCAAAAGCTGACCCGGGGGATCATTACACAATCAACAAATAAAATTTAAAAAACTTGTTTATATAAATCCAAATTCATAAGATTTAAACCCCCGGGAGTCCCGGGCACCATGGGAAACAGGGCATTTTAAGGCCAAACATTATGAGCAGGCAGCATGAAGGAAACCCTGAGTCGTATCCCTAATCAGGATCTTGTGACAAACATGTTGAAACCCAAAAACCATAAGACAGATATGAGATGGTGGAAGATGGTATAATTAAAAACTGCAGGTCAATCATCGATCCCTTTTAGGTGGTAACTGTTGGTACATGGAGCCCCTCTCATCCCATTTACACTGCAAAAGGGGGGGCATCCCCCCCCTAGACCCAGACTCGGCTCCAAGTACATCCAATCACCATCAAACCCTTTGCTTTCCCTTTCCCAAATTGGAATATAATATTTTCTACAGCAGGTAATAAGGGAAAAATTTTCATAAGCAAAAGTACAAACCAAAACTCACCCTCAACATTTTCTCCTTCCCAAGGGTAATATCAAAAATTAATAAGCAAAATTGTTTAAACAAATTTTTATTGTGAAACAAAACATATGAAAAACAGTTTTTTCCCCTGAAAAAAAGCAGAGCCTTCCCCAAAATGTTAGCAACCGAGAACAGGTTCGAACACATATTGCCCTTTTTGGAAAGTGGGGCATTGAACCTAAAAACCAAAGTTTCGGGAAAGGGAAAAAGGCATATATCCAGAGAAAACTGCGTTTAAGACAAAACTTTAAGAGTGCTTGTTTGCAAACCCCATGAAAGTAAACTAGCCCCCAAGGGATCACAGAAACTTTTTAATTTTGGCATGCAATTTCATGTCCGTTACATTTTAATATACTGAAGCGTCATCCTTCTACTAATTGAAGGGGTTTTCTTAAAATCACCATCTAAATCAAATCAGGGCATTTTCAGCCTTTAAAAGGGAAATTTTTTCCCTGGTTCATCAACATTCTGATCACAGACGTTTGACTACAAGAGCATTTCTGTGGGTGTGGGATTTAATATTCGAGAAATGTTTGCTTTTTTTGCCAGGGGATCCCCAAAGGGATTTTTTTTGATTCTCACTTATTTCACCATTGGGGGATCAGAAAAAACCTACCACAAACACAAGAAGGAAAAAAACTTCACTTTTTTTTAAAAAGTGTTATTCGTACTTCTCCATTTCCCCCTAATATAAAATGCTAATTTTGATATATACTGTCGGAAGTTGCAATTGTTGATACCGGATGGACCACAAATTTTTTGGGGAATGGGAGTACCACCGCCTAGATGAAAGTGTTATTCACTGGTGAGCAACCCCAAAAAGTCAAAAAATTTATAGGGACAAAATCTTTAAAGGCGAACTTCAGTT
>JACEFZ010006413.1:15000-90000 GCA_014155875.1 Cepaea nemoralis | reverse complement strand
ATCACCGACAATGTCGCCAGTAAAATTACCCAGCAGTAGTAGGGACGGAATTTATTTCCACGCCTTATATTGAAGTGACGTTGTATTTTGCTCCTCCCTGTCATCGACCACATATCTAACTCTTTATAGTCAATGTGACTAGGGATATAATTTTAACTTCATCTCCGAGTCCTAGGCTCAACTGCGATATGGAATCAGTACGATATTACCGGAGATAGAAAACTACGATCTTCTGCCCGTCCCACATACGGACAAAGCGCAGACAGACAGAGAGAAAGAAACAGATTCCTAAAATTCAAGTCTAATCCTTGCTTTATCCTTCAGGAATCTGAATTCTGCGCAAGTCTGGGGTTGCTGTTGCTGTTACAGTTTAAACCAGAAACGGGAGGACGGTTACTGAAAGGCTGATTCGCCTTCTAGACCAGAATCTGGAAGAGCATCAAATACCCCATACCTAAACAGGACTAAGCCAGGCCCTATTCCTAGATGGGATCAAGAGTCCCAGATTAACCTGTACCGAACCATTGTCTGCGAGAGTCTGTGTCTGTAACTGTGTTAAAGTGATGACCTCTCACTAGAGAAAGGCTTCATAAGTCTTTAATCGTGTATCAATTGAACAGATTGTGATTTTATTCTAGTTCACTAGTTGAACTAAGAATCTTCATATTAAAAAGATAATATTTTGTTTGATAATTTCACCCATGTAGTCCATTCTTGCCGGTCTCTCTGGCCGAGGGGTTACACCACTTTCTCCGTAATCCCGTTTATCGTAGCGAGCGAGAATTGGAAGCGGTTCTACCCCCGGTGGTGACTTGCGGGATAACTGAGCCGGCCGCTCAGAAAGCAATGGCAAACTATTGAGCGTAATCTTGCCAATAAATCAACAGACAGCTGAAAGATGTTGCTGTTGACAGCGATGTCCTGTGAAGGATATGCGAATTTAAAAAAAAAAATAAAGTCCATTCTTGATTCTTTGAACGCAAGGGGTGCGAGTGAATGCGTGAAAGTATATTACTGAACAGGAAGATAAAATTCTGACAAAAGAAAGCACCCAGCCAAATCAGTGTTCTTCACCTTCTGCCTTAAAATAAAGTCGCTTAATAGTCTACTAGGTCAATTTCATTGTACGGGGTTTTTATCACATATAGCCCAGTCTTTTTCCACAGCGAAATGCCGAAAGCATCGCACAAAGCACAAGCTCGATAGCTCTGGCGGTTACCTCATGAGTCTCCAAAACAAAAAATGCAATCATGAACCCACAACCTTCAGAGCCGGAGTCAGATGGCTTGATTACTTCGCCACAGAGACTCCCTCAGCTTCTGCCTTTTGTCTCTTAAGTGAAACCTATTCTCGTTTATCAGAACCATCCTTTTATGCACTATTTTAAAAATGAGCCACAATTCAAAGAGACTGTCGGTCAACTTCGTGTTAGGGATTTCTGCCTGCTAAAGTCGAAATGCCCTAACGGTCGTTGACAACTGAGGTCCAGTCCGGCATCTTACCAGATAATAAGAAACTGCATTTCTAATAAATTGTGTTAATTGATTAAAAACATTCTTCTCTCCATATCTGTCCACCAGTAAATGGTAGAGTAATTTAGTAAATTCTATAGTATTTTCTATTCGATTTAGAGAGTGTCACGAATTGGCAGCCTTAACTTCCCAGAACAATTTTCGGTTCACTTTTGATGGGCCATGTAGAGGATCAACAGACGAACAAAACTGTTTTCTCTATATCCAAGGCTATACTGTCTTGACGTAAGCTTGCAAAACCTGCAAGTAAACAAACCACCAGGAATGGCTTTCTATTTGGGAAGTTAATTTGACACCAGTACCAGTCACCCCCATTTGTTATCAATCCAGCCAGACGGGAGGGCAGACTCAAGGGACTGAATAGTAATTAAAACCAACTAGCCATGACGTAAGCTTGCAGATGGCAAGTAAAATGGCAACTAGATAATTAGTATACACCTTGGGAAACTGCTGACCCAGACATGCTGAATCAACAATGAACTGGGCCATGGACTGTGTAATTAAAACCTGGTTTACCCACAGAGTTGTAAACTGGCTGTTGACCATGAGAACCTAATTGTTCCCTTGACATGACACCTGATAAGAATAGCTAGGAAATCACCCAACCGCGATGGCTGACCCCATCTGGTAGAGACTAGAGGCGCAAGGTGTGAAATCACTGATAAGACTCAGTGGGCTAATAATGGTCAGACCCACAGGTGTGAAGGCTAGTGTGCATGCAGAAAGAATTTTATGACTGGACAGACTTGGAGTTAATTGCAATTACTGTCAGGAGGAGATAAGAAGAATTTATGAATGAAATTCCTGGGAGATAAGTGTCTACTGCTAGGCTAGGTATAAAAACCCCTGCTAGACTTTTCCTCTTTAGATTAAATCTGACTTCAGAACAGGTAGGAACTATCTCAATGTTTGTAGTCATATGAAGGATTTCTTAGTAACTATGCAACAGTCTTTTAGACATATGAATTTTCAGTCTATATCTGATCTAGGTTATTGCAAGAACTATCATTGTCATAGGTTACTTGAGTGTTCTTTCTAAGTTCTGTGTTCAATATCATTGTGCTGTAAGTGCTACTCTTCTGAGAAGTAGAAACTTATGGAAGGCAGGTCTTGTCTAGATATACTTGAGGTGTCGTAGCAGATGCTTGACATCTCTTTCTAAACTAGACTAGTCTCTTTTTGATGAGTGCATTTGTTGTACAGATTATAGTCAACTGACTATTTATTTAATTCTTACAACAGCAGTAACTAACTAGTGCATTATGCTATGATGTTAAAGTATCATAATATGTCTAGTTTAATCAATATGTTTATGTGTATTGGATGTTTGATATATTGATTTGTCATATGCAAGCCTACCAATATGAAGTGTTATATTATGGTCTGCGCATTGGCACACTAGCCAATCGATTGCATTTGTAAGCAGAGGTGTAATGGTACAGACATTACCCACAAGTGTTATGGGGTATATGGTGCTAAACTTTCTCAGTGTATTGTGGGCGTGCGTCCACGGTAATGCATGGAAACCTGGCATAGCTACGGGTCACGGCTTGTAAGCCCGGATGACCCGGTACTATTATAATACCATTACCGACCCGGTGAGCTGCTAAACTAACATTGGACGGAGCGGCTGTACGACACAGAATTTCTGTATTAGCGACAGTGGACATGGGGCGGCAGAAATGTAATCATTACAGGCGTGTGAGACAATTGAAAAGCCCGTCCCAGACTAAAGACAGTAGGGAGAAGGAGGATGGTGAACGCAGTCGAGCTGAAAGATAAACTTGGCCAGACTGGTCATTGTATATGTTTGTGTTATATGTTTTAATTAGGATTGCGCTGATGTAGAACTGATATAACACATTCTTGACTTTCTTTCAAGCTCTCACAAGGAGCCCTATGTTATAGATCTCAAGACTAGAGACTACTGACTAGGAGTGTCAGGACTGACAGGATCGTCAGAATACCGGCAAGCTGTTCTTTCTTTTGTTGAGTCTACTGGAGAGTGGGGATCTGGACCACAGATCCAGATAGATCGAGTAACAAGTAAAGTTACGTAATGTTTGTCATCAATATCAATATGTATATGATTTCATCATCCTCATATTGACAATCATCCTATGTCTATTGTTATGATTAGCAAATAAATGTTGTAGTATTGTAACTCATAGTTCTGTCATTATATTTTATTCCAATTGTGCATACGTGTTGTTGTGTACATTGGTGGGGGTTCACTTACACACCAAGGAAAGGAGCAGTCAGGGAGAAAACCTGTACTGAGATAGTCGTCTATACTAATATATTTAGACTTAAAACATCTATCTTAAGCTAACCTTCTCTTTCCTATACCTTGGCGAATATTCAGCACAGTTCATTTCATTTTGTAACGAGCCACTTGGAGCTGTACGTTGGATATTCATGGGCTTAATCTGTAGTTCAGCCATATAGATTTTGTCCCTAGTCAGTTTCTGACTATTGGGGTTGCTCGCCAGTGAATAATACTTTCATCTAGCCGGTGGGGCACCCCGACTTCTGACAGATTGGGCTTCTCGTCTGGAATTTGAATTCGGACTTCACGCTTTCAATAGACTCCGGTACTAGACCCTAGACATACGATTTTAAAAGTTAACTCTTGTAATCTTCAGTCATCAAAATAGACTATCATCAAATGTAGCTACTTTTAGTTGAGGAAGTTACAGAGTACATATATAACTTTTCAAAAGTATAACAGATAAGAACTTATGAGAAACTACCTCATCTATCATTTATTGATAAGTATTTTAATTCTTATCATTTAGTGTATCATTCATCATTTAATGATAACTGATCACTTTAATCATATTTACATTGATGTGTTTGATGATTTAACTGCTTGACTGATTTGCAATTTTATGCTAATATATGCCATGTTCATTTTGACATGTATGCAGTGCATTTTAATGTTTATTTAGGTAAATATTACTGTTGATTACTGTGTAGTATATCTCTCACACTTACTTCACTGCTGTCGCCAGGTACTACTTGAATATTATTTTCAGTTGTCTTTCACTGCTGAGGCTAAACTATACACATTGGATAGCGTAGACTGTCAGTAGTTAACTCTTGTCGTTCTAGCTTATATCTGATTTTTGATATATACATAGGAGCTACCTGAATATAGTCATTAGCAATTATGTTCTTGCTTTACCGGAATCTTGAAGAGGATCTGAAGGCGCGCGCAGATTTCTCAGAGACCGCGAGAGGGTGGGGCATAAGAGAAGGCTTACAGGGAGAGCAACTAGAAACATATATCATAGCATGAGTTAGAATGGTGGGACCAAGAAGAAGATATTATGTTTAAAGAAAATGATGAGTTCCTTGAAGCACAAGAGCGTAGCAAAACTGAAGAGTAAGAGATGGAGAAAACGCATATGGAAGCAGTCAATGCAGAGAAGCTAACCTTTCTAGCGGAACATAAGGTAGGAGATATGGATGCTCACCCAACCAGGAAGGAAGGGACATCTTTGCCACCCACCGCAGAATCAGAGGTAATGGACCGGGAACTACAGGTTCTCATTCGACCCAGTCCTAAACGGAAAAGAGGGAAGAAAAAACGTGCCAAGGGCACTTCAAACAGTCACAAACGTGATAACTGTTTGCACCACGGCAATAGTCGTTTGACAGTAGAGGACCTTCAGGAAAACCACTTGACTGCTACGAGAAATGAATCTCGAGAGAAAGAGGAACTGAAGACAACCTTTAATGAGGTCGCAGGCGGAGACCTAGCCGATTCTCACATTCCCTTCTGTTCACAGAATCACGAAGTGGAATTACATCTGACTGAAATAGGGAGGAAGGAAGAAACGGAATCCCAGGTGAATTTCATTACTGCAACGCGGGAAGAATCACTAATTATCAGTTCAGATAATTTAACTGGTCCGCCAGTACAAGACTCCCAGGAATCTCATTTTACTTCAACGAGAGGTGAAACTCAAGAGGAAGATGACCTGAGGACATCTTTTAAGGAGGTCGGAGATCGAGAGGTAACCGACTTTATTATTCCCTTCAGCTCAGGAGAGGATGAAGTGGGATTAAATTTGACTGACAGAGGGATGAAGGAATGACCCGGAACCCCTTGTGATCTTTGAGGCTGCAGCTCAGGACAAGACACTAGATCATCAGTTCAAATCATTTACCTAGTGTGATGGATTGCTTAGACAGCCCACCACAGGATTTACCTCAACTGGACTTAGCCCATGAAAGCACGACCAGAGAGGAACATCCAGACCAGGAAACATTTCCAGTTGTTATCTCACAGTATACCAGTTCGGAGACTCAGGAAACACAGGGAATTGTCATGAGCCAGAATATGGACTCTGATATTGTGCAGACAACATTGTCTGTAGTTGCTAAAGAAGAAAATTCTTTGCACAAGATGGAGGAAGAAAAGCCTATCATCTCATTAGCTGAAGTTATCAGGGAATTCCAGCAACAGGGACCTGAAGTAACAGAAGTCAAGAGTTATTTGGAATCAGCACTCTTAGGACTCAATCTACCCTTCAGTCAGGTCGATTTGATAGGAGTAGATCAGCTATTTGTGGATACTTTATTCAAAAGTAACTCCACTTTATCGCCTGTGAATAACTATGTTATTTCTCAAGGCTGGACAACTTGGCTCACTAAATTTCCAATTTCTAGCACGGTTTTCACACGAAACTCTAATGCAGAGAAACTCAGCCCATTAACTGAATATCAGGGGAAGAAACCGCGACACCGAGGAGGGACGATTGTTACGCCCGACTTTGAAGGAGGAAAGCGCCAGTTGAATTTACTATCATGGGACCATGATGTGTAACATTATTCCTTTCAAAAGGAAGATATTGATGAATCTGTTAAGGATCTTATAAGGATGGAGGAATATCACGGAGACAAGCTTTGCTGTGGCCAGCTTATGCAAGACCTCACTACGGGTACATCCTCGGCTGAAAGGAGTAAATCACGTGAGTGAATGGTGTAAAACGATTGCTGCCCAGAGGCGTAGAAGAATCCCGTTGATTGTGATCTTTCCCAGAGGGGTAAAATTACAACCTCCTGACAATTACCGGATTTTACCAAGCTATTGCATGGAATCCCGGCCGAAAACCAGGTACAAGGATCTATCCAGAGTATCATTGGGAGTATGGAAATGGAACGTCTTTATGCAGATGCAGGACAACCCATTGCCACAAGGAATATTGGAAACCTTTAGGCAGATACAGAACGGAGAGTGCTTAGGCATTATTCTGGGAGGTACGGCGTGCTTTGACAAAAGATTTCTGGCAGAAACTTTTTTTTAAGGGGAAAGCTCTGTCACGAATTGGCAGCCTTTACTTCCCAGAACAATTTTCGGTTCACTTTTGATAGGCCATGTAGAGAATCAACAGACGAACAAAACTGTTTTCTCTATATTCAAGGCTATACCGTCTTGACGTAAGCTTGCAAAACCTGCAAGTAAACAAACCACCAGGAATGGCTTTCTATTTGGGAAGTTAATTTGACACCAGTACCAGTCACCCCCATTTGTTATCAATCCAGCCAGATGGGAGGGCAGACTCAAGGGACTGAATAGTAATTAAAACCAACTAGCCATGACGTAAGCTTGCAGATGGCAAGTAAAATGGCAACTAGATAATTAGTATACACCTTGGGAAACTGCTGACCCAGACATGCTGAATCAACAATGAACTGGGCCATGGAATGTGTAATTAAAACCTGGTTTACCCACAGAGTTGTAAACTGGCTGTTGACCATGAGAACCTAATTGTTCCCTTGACATGACACCTGATAAGAATAGCTAGGAAATCACCCAACCGCGATGGCTGACCCCATCTGGTAGAGACTAGAGGCGCAAGGTGTGAAATCACTGATAAGACTCAGTGGGCTAATAATGGTCAGACCCACAGGTGTGAAGGCTAGTGTGCATGCAGAAAGAATTTTATGACTGGACAGACTTGGAGTTAATTGCAATTACTGTCAGGAGGAGATAAGAAGAATTTATGAATGAAATTCCTGGGAGATAAGTGTCTACTGCTAGGCTAGGTATAAAAACCCCTGCTAGACTTTTCCTCTTTAGATTAAATCTGACTTCAGAACAGGTAGGAACTATCTCAATGTTTGTAGTCATATGAAGGATTTCTTAGTAACTATGCAACAGTCTTTTAGACATATGAATTTTCAGTCTATATCTGATCTAGGTTATTGCAAGAACTATCATTGTCATAGGTTACTTGAGTGTTCTTTCTAAGTTCTGTGTTCAATATCATTGTGCTGTAAGTGCTACTCTTCTGAGAAGTAGAAACTTATGGAAGGCAGGTCTTGTCTAGATATACTTGAGGTGTCGTAGCAGATGCTTGACATCTCTTTCTAAACTAGACTAGTCTCTTTTTGATGAGTGCATTTGTTGTACAGATTATAGTCAACTGACTATTTATTTAATTCTTACAACAGCAGTAACTAACTAGTGCATTATGCTATGATGTTAAAGTATCATAATATGTCTAGTTTAATCAATATGTTTATGTGTATTGGATGTTTGATATATTGATTTGTCATATGCAAACCTACCAATATGAAGTGTTATGCTATTGTCTGCGCATTGGCACATTGGCCAATGATTGTGTTGGAAGCAGAGGTGTAATGGTACAGACATTACCCACAAGTGTTATGGGGTATATGGTGCTAAACTTTCTCAGTGTATTGTGGGCGTGCGTCCACGGTAATGCATGGAAACCTGGCACAGCTACGGGTCACGGCTTGTAAGCCCGGATGACCCGGTACTATTATAATACCATTACCGACCCTGTGAGCTGCTAAACTAACATTGGACGGAGCGGCTGTACGACACAGAATTTCTGTATTAGCGACATGGACATGGGGCGGCAGAAATGTAATCATTACAGGCGTGTGAGACAATTGAAAAGCCCGTCCCAGACTAAAGACAGTAGGGAGAAGGAGGATGGTGAACGCAGTCGAGCTGAAGATAAACTTGGCCAGACTGGTCATTGTATATGTTTGTGTTATATGTTTTAATTAGGATTGCGCTGATGTAGAACTGATATAACACATTCTTGACTTTCTTTCAAGCTCTCACAAGGAGCCCTATGTTATAGATCTCAAGACTAGAGACTACTGACTAGGAGTGTCAGGACTGACAGGATCGTCAGAATACCGGCAAGCTGTTCTTTCTTTTGTTGAGTCTACTGGAGAGTGGGGATCTGGACCACAGATCCAGATAGATGAAGTAACAAGTAAAGTTACGTAATGTTTGTCATCAATATCAATATGTATATGATTTCATCATCCTCATATTGACAATCATCCTATGTCTATTGTTATGATTAGCAAATAAATGTTGTAGTATTGTAACTCATAGTTCTGTCATTATATTTTATTCCAATTGTGCATACGTGTTGTTGTGTACATTGGTGGGGGTTCACTTACACACCAAGGAAAGGAGCAGTCAGGGAGAAAACCTGTACTGAGATAGTCGTCTATACTAATATATTTAGACTTAAAACATCTATCTTAAGCTAACCTTCTCTTTCCTATACCTTGACGAATATTCAGCACAGTTCATTTCATTTTGTAACGAGCCACTTAGAGCTGTACGTTGGATATTCATGGGCTTAATCTGTAGTTCAGCCATATAGATTTTGTCCCTAGTCAGTTTCTGACTATCTGGGGTTGCTCGCCAGTGAATAATACTTTAATCTAGCAGGTGGGGCACCCCGACATCTGACAGAGAGTAAAGGGTGGATGAGTGATCTGTGTGATTGTCTGTACTGACCGTATTTTGTATGTACTAATATGATTTGAAAATTATATTGCAAATTTATTAGCATTACTGGAATTGGGAATTAGTACTGATGTTGGTAAGTTTAGTCCATCAAACACACTCTCCCTCTCAGTCAAAACTTAGTAGTCATTTACTCAGAGAACTGCATCAGCAGAATTGCATGCAGCTGCTTAAACTATGGGGCTATCAGGGGGCGAAGCAGTAAAATATGTTTAGGAAATTCAGAGGGAGTTAAGATAAGAAGACAGGGAAGAGAAAGAGCAACTGCGTAAGCATAAGCTCGAACTTAAGAAACTCGAAGCCGAGAAAGAAAAGAACATACACTGTTAGAGATGCAGGAAAAGGATTAAACCAGACAGTATGAGCTAAAGATGAAAAAGCTAGTAAATGAAACTCTGTCGGCCACCTGTTCTAACACCAGCTCTTCTGTACCCAGTATTAAAACCCAGCTACACTTAATTCTCAGGTGGGTTCAATGAGTTTTCCTTTGCTGCCATATGAGGAGACTCATAACTATCTCGACAATTATCTTGAGAAATTAGCTGAGTCGTTTGGTTTGGCTCGGGAGAACTGGAACCTAAAACTTTCCTAGGGACTGAGAAAACCAGCATCTTACATTTTTCAGGGAATATCTTCAGGCAATGAAAACGATTATAAAAGTTTGAAAGTGGCTTTATTGAAGAGGTACGAGTTAACCTCAGCTGCTTACTAGCGGATATTCTGTACTGCAAGACGCCTGCAAGGTGAGTCATTCTCACAAATGTCTGATTGTCTGCAGAGGTATCTCTGAAAATGGTTAATGTTGGGAGGATCTGACCACTCCTATGATGGCTCGCAGAAGATGATGATGGCTAGGCAGCTTAGGGGCTGTATGTTGAAGCCGATGAAAACTTTCATCATCGAACAAGGCGCTCAGAGATTAGAAGAAATAAGTCTTTGTAGAAAGATACATGGCTGCCATGAAGAGTCATTTCCAACTAAACCTTCCCAACCTCTAAACAACCTTGGTGTCACGAAGTCATTGACCCACCATCCAGTTTTATGTCTATAACACATGTAGTGATATTAAATGTATGTGTAAATATGTATTGGGAATAATAGTGGAAGATAGAGCTACCGACAACCCCAGGGTTTTGGTTAGAGCTAGCCTCATCCACTGGGGTCAATATCTGGTCAATTACATATAGGGGTGGCCATAGTAACGGTAGTTGGAAGGAAACTGTCTTAATTCTGCCTCGTTAACATCGACGAATCTGAAAGGGTTGGAAGTATATCGAAGAAGAGAGAATCTGAATCAAACTGTAGAATAAAAGAAAGTGTAGCGTGGCAAGAGTTATCAAACAATACTGTCTCGAAACGCAATTGATTCAACCGTATGGTATACAGTAAACAACCCTGATATTACCTGACAAAGCTTCCGCTGAAATAACCGCCCTTTGTTTGGTTAATATAGATGGTTCGTGAACCTTGACACTGTGAGCTCAGCTCAGGTAGACTGACTGCGCATGTGTCCTGCGCATGGGCTGTTCATAGAGCGGGCGAACAAAGCCAGCAGTTGAGCTGAGATGGTATACGATGCAAGACGCCTATTGTCCGTCATACATTCCATGACAGGATGACACATGTCTTTACAGATCTTGAAGGAACTCGACATCGTCTCCAGATTGCCAAATGTGTGGCATAGCGAAGGTTTGTTGATTAATTTAGCTTACGGCGACCACGGTAGTTTAAGCGTCCGTGTAACAGTTGTTGTACGGGAAAGTAGGTCAAGTTGAGTTGAGTTGAGTTGAGTTAAGAATCGACATCACTGCACTCAAGACATTCCCATACGTGCTCCGTCCCCTCGTTCAACAGCCAGCGAAGAGTCATACTACTGATAGTTCCCACCGCTATGTGATTAAATGTTCTCCTGGTCTTCCCTCTCAGTTTTGAGATTCTTCCAGAACCCATGCCAACCCCCCGCAATCTCATTCTTTTCACAAATGGGTTCTCAATCTGTTCCTCCGCCTTCTCCACCTGGTCCCACAAGCGCACGACCACCCCCCCCCCCCCATTGTCCATAGGCAAACAAACACCAAGAGGTGCATTCCCTGCTAGCCTACCAGCATGTTCATTTTTCTGCACCCCTGCATGGCCAGGGCAAAATATCCATACAATTCTCACAATCTGTGACCTCTGAAGCGCCGAGAGCCATTCCACATGAAACATTCCTTTCTCCACCTTACTAAGCATACTCTTTGAATCCGTAATGAATACAAAGTGTGTTGCATTGGTCTCCTCTAGCCACCAGAATGCCGCTGTTACTTCCCCCACCACCATTCTCATGCTGGAGGTCGTAGTCTCATATGACAGACTCTCCATTAGCCTTTGCAACAAAGCCCCATCCACTATGTCTGTTTCTCACCACTGACCCATCGGTGTAGATGACTATGTCACCTTGATGTGTGTTGCTCTGGATCAGCTCTTGCACTTCAAACTCAGTGCGGCCCGCTGCCCATTCTCTGCACTCACGACTCAGTGTTATTATTACATTGTGCCAGTCCGTCAAGTCTTCCAGAACTTCAACCCACTCTCTTTCACGATTGATGGTCTCTAGATCACACACCTGACTTATAGAAAGTTCTGCCTGTGCCATCCAGGACCTGCCTCGTCTTAGTCTATGACCCTTGACCAAGTAGGTCAAGTGAGAACAGGCAACATTGTGTGGGCCTGAAGTCAACCTTTTGGGGCCGTGTCTTTACAGGAAGGGTGTAACGCAAGAATATTTAGCTTCCTAACGTCGCGGGGCTCCTTTGCAGCCACTGTAGGTTGCGCTTAATGAATTCAGGGCAAGGAAACTTTTAATTTTAGTTCACACATGGCCCAGCGTCCTGAAATCGAATGTCGTAGAAGCCAGCGTTGCTGAATGACGTAACGCGGGGGAACCGGAAGTAGAGTAGGACGTCGCCTACACTAGGGCATGTGAGGTATCGATCGACGCGGCCAGTCAAAGCGAAGGTAGCGCAAAGGTCGGTAGAAGTATCGGATGTCATTTCAAGGTCGTGACTTGAGTCGAAGGTCGTTGTCGCATGGTGGGTTGACCACTGGCTTTTCTTCTTGGCTTTCGTCACATCTGTCTTGTAGTCAGTATGCCTCAAAGTAATGCCAACTTAATATATAGTGGATTCCGGAGAGGTGGAAAACGTGTGAGAAGCGACTGAAGGGACAGAGCTGTTCTAGAAGAACAGTGACACCGTTCTAAATGCTCCGGCCTCTTGATGAGGGAGGAGAGAACGGGGTGTGGATATCTGCTACATGGAGAATGATTGAGACCATGTATATACCGTTGGATTTGGATATTTTGTACCTGAGGCACGGTACTATATCTGCTCTGGCTAGTAATAGAGAAGTGAACCAGGGAGATTGGCGAGAACAAGGAGGGGGTCCAGATGCACCATCACTGGTCCTACTTCAGGGCCATTCTGCCTACTAATAATAATGATTCACTAACCCTATATGTCATGTAGAAGTCTTTCAGGGTCGGACGACACGTCAGTGACGAGGGACAGACGACGTTGGCCCAAGCTAACTCCAGTCCGGGGAATATGACGCAGGGCAACTATCCGCCTGTCTGGTCCTAGACCCAGTTTATCTCCATCACCTGAGAGCAGCGAACGAGGGAGTCTGGACTCTCATGTAAAGAGTCCATATGGCTGAGAAAAGTGGGTGAGAGTGAACTCGCTTATGGTAAGCTTGGTTCTAGATGCTTTCACCTGAGTGTTGTCCTCCACAGGTTCTACCTTCTTGATTGAGGACTTGACAATTTGGTGACGGGTCCAGTGATTGGGACCAGGAAAGTATTGTGGGTAGCAGGCCAGGGAAACCACAACCAATCCAAGCGTGTCCTTTCCAAAGAGGTTACTACAAAGAAGTATGGGACCTGCTATCACTTTGCCGATGTCAGTACCAAGTAATAGTCACCATGACCACACTAAATGTTTGTCAACTTCACTCACGGCAAGTATTTATGTGTAGTGATTGTCCCCAGTGTACAGACTTTAGACAGAACCATCGCCAGCTAGAGCGAGATACCATCGACGATTTGTGTCGGGCCACTTTGGCTCACGAGTCTGCTGGAGTACAGAGAATATATTGCCAGTAGGGACTTTCCCCATCATAGACGGAGGGGTTGCTCTCTTTTTCATGACACTCAATGTGACTCATCAAGAGTGTGCAACGAAGTGTCACATTGTCTGGCCACACTAGAGACATTTGGACGTCTAGTCAACCGTGTGGGCCATCAGTCCAGATCATCCCTGAAGAAGTCTGGCTACATTCGGTGAGACCTGTTACCGAGATGATCTGTAGCGTTCCACTCGGGGCCTTTTCCTATGATGACAACTTACATCCTGAGGCTACTCCAGTGCTTGTTTGTCTCGACAGTCCTAATAGCCGCTAGGTCTATCTCATCAACCACTTCCTCTTCATTTGTATAATACATACTTCTGTTACCATAGATAGATACCAGAGTTGAGTCATGCATTCAGGACGAAGTGTGAGAGGGTAGTATCCCTTGGTTGAGTGAAAAGGGAGATAGGTATCCAGAGGCTGGCGGGGTATAGCAGATTGAGGTCACTTAGTACCCAGGCAAACCACATCCCGTTGGTAGGTGTGGCATCAGTTCCCCTCACCCCAGGGAGTGTTGTTACAAATACTCTAGTGAAATTATAAGTGCTTTATTCAAAGTAGCGCCGAATCCGACAGAGGAAGTGTTTGTTCTCTAGTAGAGCATGATTTGTTGGAACACGCAGTGGTAGAGAATATCACTGTCAGTTGACAGCTGTTCAAGTGTCTGTATGACAAAGATTTACAGTATGATGCTAAAAAAGCAGCGTACTTGATAAAACCTCGTCGTTTGACTGAAGACATTGTTGAAGTTATGGGTGTGACAAAAAGTCTTCCTACCCTGACATTACTCCTAGCTCAAGTGTTAGTTCATTCGAGATTTGTAAAGGAAACTATATCGGCAGCAGTGTTGGTCAATCTTATATATGTTATATTGCTAGGAAGTAAGTATGTTTATTTAGAGGAACCATCCACTCCTAGGATAGTAAGGGGTGTGACGAAACGACTAGATTCAGTCTGTCCTCTGCATTATTTCCCTTTGGTCGGAATACGACGGGTTGGTCTCCCTTGAAATTGTGACTATAACTAGGGAAATCCCCAGTTAAAGTAGTCCGTGGCGTCACATTTCTGGTAACTTCTGGAAGATGCTAGAATATCCTGGCAAAGTGCGTACGTGATGTTTGCTATCACGTTGGACCCACAATTGCTCGGGGCTCACGGGGGTTTGAATCTCTCCGTGACCCATGGGATTTTCGAGGCCCGACGAGGTAATTGTGAGCGTGCACTTGGCTATCGGACATCAGTTGCCGTTCAGATATCGTCAAAGACAGTCGCGATTCAAGGGCTGCTAGAAATTGATGTCATTACATCCGTCAGCCAAGCGGGACATCTGCAGTCAAGAAATGTGGTGATCAAGTATCTAAGGTATTTTCTTCCTACCCTATTAGTTAACTGATGTGTGTAAATAACACGCCGGCAGTCGAAATACGTTTAATCGCCGACCGAAATAATTGTCTCCGCGGAGCACATAAATTATCCGTCGCTTGCCTGCATTTATAATTAGCTGCTATCGATCGGCTAGCTAATGTGTAGGTCAGGCGTGTCCGGTAACAACAACTGTTGTGTGCGTATAAACATCAGGCGTGTTAATGTCACTTCTGCTTAGCGGTGGAAAATTGATGTTATTTTAGCTGAGATAATCAAATGTGTAAGATTACCATTATAGGCATTGTTAGGGAAATGGATGATGATGTTATCACTGCTATGTGTAAGTAGATTTGGGTAATTTACTAG
This sequence comes from Cepaea nemoralis, assembly GCA_014155875.1. Lineage (NCBI taxonomy): Eukaryota > Metazoa > Mollusca > Gastropoda > Stylommatophora > Helicidae > Cepaea > Cepaea nemoralis. Next base: position 74,757 of record JACEFZ010006413.1, on the reverse strand, counting down.
CCTTGAAGCAAATGTGTTAATTATCTGGTTTAGTGATTACATACTCAGGGCTGTAAGGAATTTTGACATTAGTTAAACTGTGATGTTAGAATCAATTAATAGTGATGAGTTATTATCATGAGCTAGCCAGTGATGTGTCATTTGCTTAGCTAGAATAGGATTGTAACTTATGCCTTATCAGAGGTGTGTCATTCCTGGATTCAAGGTGTTTATTTCCATTAGGATATGAAGATAAGTATTTGCTAAGTTAGGTAACCATTGCTATTCCACCTTTATACAGAAATGTCTCATATTTATTTGATAGAGGTAGATAGGAATTACCAGTGGATTTCTTATATCATTACTAGTATATATGCTGCCCGCATAAGTGAATAGTCATGCCTGATCGTGCTTATTAGGTCTGTCCGACCGACTGGTTATTTGGCTGTACGAATGAGTGAATCTGCGTGCCCGATCGTGGTTATAATGTGCGGCCGGTACGTCCGACGAGGGATTGGCCTATCCGACCCAAGTGATGATGGGTAACCGATGGTTGAATTTAGATACCCGACCGAGAGCGATGCGTCGCTCGGTACTCAAGGCCGTTGCGCTGATGTAGAGCCGATCTTCGAACAGAACCTTGTCTATCTCTACTGCTCTTCTCTGTGATAAACCTGATTCGGTTAGTGGAGTCACTTATGCAATGAAGTGAGGAAGTAGTAGTGACCTCGGTGCTAATTGGGCAGAATTTGTGGGACTGGAGATTGATCTCAAATGGATGACGTGGCCTAACTCGCCACGGGACAAAGGTGCTCTTGGCCCTCAGCAACTGTGGGAAGGTGTTCTCGGTGGATAAATCCCTCGATTAAATAAATGACCTCGGTGCTAATTGGGCAGAATTTGTGGGACTGGAGATTGAGGGGATGAGGGGCTGGATGCCTCTCTCAAATTGATGACGTGGCCTAACTCGCCACGGGACAAAGGTGCTCTTGGCCCTCAGCAGCTGTGGGAAAGTGTTCTCGGTGGATGGCCACCATATCTGTGCTGGACCGGCACAGACTTGACCGACATGGATGAAGGTCACGTAATAAAGGTCAAACCATGTTCTGGGACGGAGATCCCAGAACAGAAGCTATGGCTGTGTTATGAGTTTGTTAGTTAAGTTTAACAATTCATTATTTATAATTTGATACTATGTTAATGAATTATGAGGTATATAATTTATTGTTATATAGTTATTAATGAGTTATGTTTAATTAATTGATCAATGGGTTAAGTGATTGATTAATTGTTTAGTTATGTATGTGAGGAGGATATGTCCGGCTGGGCACCTCCTAGATAATGTAACCGCTACACTGAAAGATAAGTAGGTGTATTTTCGGGTTGTGGTTAGTGATGAAACAGGAGTGGACTAACCCCAGGTAGCGGATATTTTGACAGACTCAAACAGTCTACTATGGTGCTATCGGGCTATCTGTGGCCCAGACGAGTTACTTGAATATACACTTGTGTACTATTGCTTTCTCTTGCACTCTCATGCCTGTACATTATAGTGAAGAGTTGATCTATGATGTTGATGATCAAACATATAACATATATGTGATATGTATATTCCTCTGAGGCATGAGTCATTGTTGAGATGCAGTGTAGTCCTTGTTGTAGTTGAGTACTCACACCACCCTCCATGTTTCAGGATCTGTTATAGATATATATATACGATGGAGATTCGCGAGTTGGACCATGAACTCAACGGGACCTGCTCGTTCCAGTGCCAATCAAGATTATGTTTGAGTCATCTGAATCTGCCAAAGTCAACACTTGAAAGAACTGAGTTGATAATAGAACGGTAGGTCTATGCTAAGACCGCCGCAACGAGTCCGACGAAGATAAAGTCAACCGATCCAGGTAGGATCCAAGACTGAAGCGTCTATTGATTCCGGACAGGAAGGTACTGGTACAGTCCTAACTCAGTGAGGACCTTGGTACTTTCAAGGCAATGAATGTCAGTTGTGTTGAGAAAAGTGAACTCTGTTTACCAGTCATGACAATGGCCAGTTTATTATGTTTCCGGCCCGGCTGGGTCGTCATGGGACACATTGTATAATTTCAACTATACTACGGTGTGAATCTACATTTGTGATCCTGATTGAAGCCTTAAACTTGGTCATGTGACCGTCAGCAGAGATTTGATATTCCAGGGAACACCGGAGTGACATTCTTGGTGGGGTAGGGATCTACCCAATTCCTAGGTGTTGATGGACAGACTTGGTGAACTGTGAAGGTAGTTGGTACCTACCAAACTATGTAGTATAGAGACATGTGAATATGTTCAGTTTTAACATTCACCTGTTGAATCATGCAATGGTGACATTGTGGTTATAGGGAGCCAGCGCTCCAGTTATAGGTTGCAGATAAGTGTTTCACATTAACTTGAGAGACCGAAGAGCAACCAGGCTCTTATATACTAGTGTATTGTGCTACAGTACTTTTCTTCAGTTGGGGACATCTAGGATTCTAGAGTCAGCCCAGACGTCATCAGCGGAACTTGTGATTTAGTACGTCATCGAAGGATGACCCTCAATTTTTGGTGAAGTGTCTGTCAGGCATTAGTCCTACGCCTGACCAGTCCGAGATCGTGCTCACAGTGGGTGGAGAGAACTTTGGAAGGGTCTATGCCTTGGAGTTCCTTTACACTGGAGGTCTTCTATCCAGGCTTTCAGCCATCCTTCTCTGAGTTACAGTTGACGTATTTAGAAATTAAATTTTGCTTTGTTAGCCATGGCTTTGCGTATTAGTATGACTGTTGTCTTGTCCGAACCCCCTGTGGATAGGAATCCATAAGTGGGGAGGGGAAGGTCAGCTGTCCCGGCTTGTGTGGGGCCTTGTAGATGTAAAGTCCTATTGGGGTGGTCGGAGCAAAGGCTGGGGATATTAACTATAGTAACATACCTGTCCAAGCCCCGGGGGTCTTATTACAAGGGGTACACTGACTCGAGTCTCGAATCTAACACATGACAATACCCAACTTCCTAGTGTGAGGAAGACTCCCCAAAGAGGGAATTTCTTTTCAACTAAACGTTCACTAGTGGTAGGTGACAAAGTGTTATTGCTACTCCCTAGTGGTACTAAAGGGGAGAGTCGCCGGCAAGGGCTATTTCCCGTAATGGAGAAAGTGTCCACCACCAAGTATAAAATCTCCATGAAAAGTAAGATGAAAATCTACCAAATTAAATTGCTCCGCAAATATTATGCCCAAGCAAAAGAACAACAGGTGCATCTGGTAGCTCTAAATGTTATTCAGAAAGTACGGGAGAGAAGAGATAACTGCACCCAAACCTCTGACTGGACCCTCACTTGATTCCAGTACATTCCAGGTGGTCAGACAACAATACCTGCCAAGCCTTTGAATCGAAAGAAGAAATCCTTCTATAGAGGAGAACACACTTGTTTCAAATGTAAACAATGATGACAATTACTTCGACCAATACTTCATCATCATCAAGTGCCGCGCCGACTGGCGTAGGCGTTCATGACTCTCCATAGATCTCGGTCTTTGGTTTTCTGGATCAACTTTGTCGTTGATATTCCTCCATGCCACCGTCGTAATCCATCCAGCATCACTTCTCGTGGTCTGCCTCTGCCTCTCTTCCCCTCGATCTTTCCAGTTGTCACGATGTTCTCCAGCGCCTCTCTTCTCATCACATGACCAAAAAAGAAAGCTGTGTGTCTCTTTCTTATTGTTGTATATAATGTTCTAGTTTCGTTAGCCTCTTTAAGGCATTCATTGTTAGTTACTTTGACAGTCCAAGGAATTCGCAACATTCGTCTCAGGAATCACATCTCTGTTGCTTCCAATCTCTTCCTAATTTGTCCATTTATATTCCAAGATTCACAGCCATACAACAAAGCAGGTTTTATGTAACTTTTCAGCACTCTCTTACATTCAATGATAGCGACTTATTGCATAAAATATTCTTCATTTTCCGAAATGCAGCCTTTGGTTGCCCTATTCTGCTCTTGATATCTGTTGTGCATCTTCCACCTGATGTTATAAATGTCCTAGAAATTTAAAACTATCCACTTTGTGAAGAATTGTCCCTTCTATCTCTATTTCACATTTGAAGCCGTACATTTATATAGGTGGTAGGGCATATGTGATGAGATGACGGATAGATCACCATGGAAAAATCACGCTAACCATGGTAGCTGATGTACAAATTAAATTATCCAAATATTGTGTCATAATGGTAAACAATGACTCATACTACACAAAACCGTCCACAAAAGCTGATTCGTCATCTAGGGCAGAATCCAGAGAGGCATTGAATACCTGTTGGTATTGACTCCCATACCTAAACAGGACTAGCCCAGTTCTAGCCCCAGATGGGACCAAGACTTCCCGGATGAACATGTGCCAAACCATTCTCTGCGAGTGTCTGTGTCTGTAACCGTGTGAAAGTGATGACCTCTCAACAGAGAAAGGCTTCATAAGTCCTTGATTGTGTACCAATTGAACAAATTGTGATTTTATTCTAGTTCACTAGTTGAACTAAGAATCTTCATATAAATCTTTATTAAAAAGATCATATTTTGTTTGATAATTTCACCCATGTAATCCACACTTGATTCTTTGAACGCAAAGGGTGCGAGTGAGTGCATACAAGTGTATTACTTAACAGGGAGCTAAAAATCTATCATAAGCACCCAGCTAGATAAACTAGACATTTGTGTTCGGTCTTCCTACATACACGAATGTTCTTCACCTTCAACCTTTTGTCTCCCAAGTGAACCCCAGTCTCTTCTATCGGACCATCCCTTTAGACATCATTCTTAAATCAAGCCACAATTTATTGATTTCTGTCTATTAAAGTCGAAATTCCCAAACTGCCGGCGACAAGGGGTTGGGGAGCTATAGTTTCATGTTTAAGCAATGCCGTCGACAAGTGGCTTGTCGTTCTGTGGAGAGAGACACCTGAGGGACATAAATGGACACTTGAGGGGTGCTCTTTGCTGTTAGTGGGAGTACAATAGAGCAGGACACTCACTTACCCTGGCAACATTAATTTTGCAGATCCCTTACAGGACGTTGCAGTAAACACCAGCATTTTCAGCTGCTGTTGATGTACTAGGTAAGATTACGCTCAGTAGTTTGCAATTGCTTTCTGGGCGACCGGCTCACGTACCCCGTAAGTCCCCGCCGCGGTCATAACCCCTACAGATTCTCGCCGTACGTCACGCCACTCACGAGAGTACACCGGATGACGGAAAAAGACGTTATACCCCAGACCAGGTGAGCCAGTCCTGGCAACATACAAGGTTACTAAAGGCCTAGAACAGTCCACAGCCACGAGGACGTGAAAAAAGAAAGGGAAATTATCACATTATGTATCCCAAGAAACTCAAAATGGAAGCCTATACAGAATCTCAAAGATCTGATTGTGAGGTCCCATATATCAGACAGATTGCTTACGCAAACTGGGGAGGAGATTAATGGCAAAGCAAGTAAGGATATTAAAGATGTTGGAGTAGAGGGCGATGTCCTAACTAATTATTAATCCGGGTGCAGAACCTTCGAGGTCACGGTATATTTTACAATATAAAGAGTCTAACACCTCATAAAATCTGCACCTGATTTGACCTATTTTTTTCCCTTCAAATTTTGCGCGCTGTGATACTTAACTACTTCCAGTTTTGGGTGTTTACAAAGTTAAACTTTAAGAACTAAAAGGTAAATTATATACGAAATAATTTTTTTAAAATTGAAAATAAAAGATAGCGGTTATTAGTGGTCTGTAGAGGGTCGTAGTGGTTTAAACACTATCATCACACGGGTTACAAATGAAAACCTTAAAAATTTAAAGATGACCGGTATTATGGGTTGTCGTGGGTATGGTTTAGTGTCATTCGGTGTTAAGGGGATGGTAGCGGTTATTAGTGATCTGTAGACGGTCGTAGTTGTTCAAACACTATCATCATACAGGTTATAAATGAAAATCTTAAAAGTACAGATGGCCGGTATTACTGGTTGTAGGGGTATGGCTTAGTGTCATTCGGTGTTAAGGGTGGGTGAGTGGGGGAGTAGCGGTTATTAGCGATCTTAAGAGGTTCGTAGTAGTTTAAACACTATCAGACAAGATGGTGTTCCTTTTTCCGCCCGTTAGGCGAAATGTGTGTTTTCTGTTAGTTTGTTGTGTTCCGGCAGTGGAATGCCTCAACAGATTCAAGAGATCAACGTATTTCTGTTGTGGCGCCAGTTCAGTCGTAGAGGGCTGTATCAGAGCTCAGCTCAAAAGGTAATGTTGCCTAGTAAGTAAACCTGAGATTCCCAGCTGGTTATCGCGAGCTACAGTTCTCAAGCCAAGCATTCCCATAGTCACAATCGCATATCGGTTTCAGTGATCAATCACTATCAACAGCTGTTTCGCACAGACAAAGATCATCTACACACCAGTAGTCTACTGATTCACAAAGCGTGATGTCTGTGGATCAATTATACTTGGGGACCTAAGCTTACGGTGCCGCACAAGTCTCACCAGCAAATCCTCATGAAGTGCTAGAAGTTCTGTAAACCAAGAAGGTGTGATTCTTTCCAAGGGGAATTTAGAGTCGTCACCAAAATTCCAGAGTCAGTTGCCGCCAGACGTTTGCCATCCTGCGTGAAACAAGTAGTTAAAGCCACCACACATTCACGACGAGCTGCTAGACTCCCTACGAGATCCTGGGTCTCCTCAATTACATGTTATGTGTCGAAATTTAGTCACAACAACACCACATCTGTGAGAGGTTTCCCCTTTAAATGATCACCAGAAGCTCTCAAGCCGACGCTAGGCGCATACCCACAACATGCCTCCCCCAGGAACCCCTAAGCTAGACCCTGACGAGAGCATTTACTCGAACTATCCCGGCACACGGACCTCGGCTCCAGAATCTCGAGGCAGCGTACATGTGGATTTACCACCCGTAAGACACTCCACCCCAGAAAGTAGCTCGATATATGGGAGCTTGAGCGGCAATGTACCGGTCGATGAAAACGCATACGACGCTATGTCCACTCCTTCAGCTTCTCCAAGCTCTAGACAAAAGTGGTGATGAACAATTTTTATGCGATGAACATTTACGCCCAGGTCAACAATCAATTCTAGGTTACTCAACTCTAGAAGATAAAGATCCTGTCCTATCCTATGATGTTTTCTTTGACGGTCAGAAAGTGTTTGAGCTAGATGATGATAACTTTCATGCCTTTGTCAAATACAAGGATCTGGCAATGAGTATGTTTTACGATTCTGCGTGGGAAAAGGAATTCAAGTCTGCATGTCTGGTATGCGCTGATGATGGATGTAACGAAGAAGAGGAAGGAGAAGGTCAAGAAAACTACACATACTGTAACAGTCTAATGCTGTCTAACTGACTGCATAAGGTCCTACCAAAGAAACACTACCGACCTATTTTGTCATGTAAAAGTGGAGATGTTGAGAACTCGTATATCACTGCAGCATCCATTCCGAGCTGTAAGAAACATGACACCAAATTCTAACCCAGTGGCCTTTACCGACAACAATCATTGATTTATGGAGGCTTGTGACCCAGTACATGGTGTCTTTGTTAGTGGCATTCGAGCGGGATTTGAGCACTGAAGACGTGACAATTGGTCCCCATTTACCGTAAAGGGGAGGCAGATACAAAAAGATGCTCATTATTCAACATCAAGACTTCATGGCTAGATTTGTGTGGTAGCCTGGGAGGTTCAGATAGTTATAATCATCGTCAATGAAGAAAACACGCCGAAGTCGATAAACGTTTCGTTCAAGGTGAATACAGTCTCTTCACACCTTTCATGGAAAAGCAAAGACCTTGACCCTGAAACTCTGCTGACCTTGCTGGAAAAATTCGGGCAATGAACCAGCTGGGGAAGAAAGAACGTTGTTTACATGCAGAAACGGCGCTGAGTGGAACGGACTGGTGTGCACATTGTCACTCTTGCTGGACCATATGGACAATGACCTAACAAGGTTATGTGCCTCTTGTAGTCGGATACAGTCAAGGCTATTAGACCTCACATAGTTCCATCTCTAGATCAGTACAGACTTTTGTACCAAGTACTGAATCGAAGATACCCCAACTGATAACTGATAACTGAATCTCTTCAACGAAAGGAATGATGTCTACGGCAATGTCAGTCCTACATGATCTTTATTATCTCTCGAGTAACATTCAGCAATGTGTAACCAAGTGATATATGACCTGTATAATCCATTATGTAACATTCATCAATGTGTAGACAAGTGACATATGATCGGTATGATCCTTTATGTAACTAAAATTTATCAATGTGTAGACAAATGATATATGACCTGTAGAATCTATTATGTAACAATGATCAATGTGTAAACAAAAGGTACGTGGTCTTAATCTTCACCCCCTCACCCTCCCCCAACACAAAGTAACATTCATCATTGTGCAAACAATCTATGTGATAGAGAGTGTATGGGATTGGCCTTGTTTCCCGTACACATTTCTCTATTGTGCTCGCCATAAATGAGGCACTGGAACCTCTTGCCCCTGGGTAGATTGGGCCCGTTAGCTATTACAGCAGCCAATCTAGGAGATGGAACACTACGATTATAAACCCCAAAGTTGAATAGCTGAATGGCCACGGGTGAGTTCGTCGTGAACGTGGAACGTCTGGTATGTGGGCGGGGCGGCGCCAAGCGTATGAACTCCTAAGGGACATCCCCTGCCCCTTCCCTAGCAGGCAGGCTCTACTAGGGTGACCGCTCATTTCCTGAAATATCCAAACTTTGCGTATATGGTATTAATTAAACAAGGGAATCGTCGCCGGAGCACGTGCTCTGCGCTTGACACATCCTTCAGGGACTAGCGAAGAGAGAGTGAGGAGGAGAAGACGAGGAAATGGTGTGAGAAGAAGGCATAGAAATAGGAGGGCAGGCGCCAGGAGAACACGACGAAAGGTGGAGAGGCTAGAACTCAACCATGTAAGAGTGGGATATTGGAACTGTCGTAGTGCCAGGCAGAGAGGTCCTGTATTGGAGAGGCTAATATATGATTTTGATGTCCTCATGCTCCAGGAGCTAAATACAGACAAATACCATTGCCCTGGTTACGCCTGTTATATAAACCCTACTGGGCAGATGAGACGTGGGCAAGGTCTGCTGGTGAAGGAAGGAGTGAAGCATGTAGTACTTGACTTAAGCCAGTGGAATCACAGTGCATTTGGTTCAGGGTATACAAATGGAGATTGGGGGATTAAGTTGCAACATCATAAATGTATATGCCATAGTGGACTGTTTTGTCAGAAAGGAACACTGGGACTGGCTTAAGGAATTGGAGGAATTACCGGGTGATAGGCTACTCACATGTGGAGACTTCAATGCGAGGGACAGAGATTGGGACAGCAGTGGAGAAAACCGACAGGGAATTGCCCTTGCGGATGCCATGGTCGACTCCGATGTGGTCTGCATAAATGATGGTAGGCCGACTAGAATGGCAATGAGGCCTGAAGATGCGGACACAGCTATTGACTTGGCACTTGTCTCCCAGTCATCAGTCCTTGATGTAAAGTGGACTGTTTTGAATGACCATGGGAGTGATCACATGCCATGAACAGTTCTGATCTCTAAATCCAGGAAAGTTAAGGCTGGGAGAGCGCGCAAGACCTTCCGGTATGAGTGGACCGACAGCCTTCCTGGACGCCTCAGACAAGGGGCATGCAACAGGGCTGTTAAAAATCCTTGTTTGCACCCCCCATGGTGGACGCCAGAAGTAGACCAGGCTTGGAAAGCAAAGAGAGCTGCAGTGAAGCAGCTAAGGAAAGTGCGACTGACACCCAGAAGCTCACGAGAGGAAGTGGAAACGGCGGAAAATGTCAAGAAAGACAAGGTGGAGGTTTTCAAGCGCTGTGCTGTAGAGGCCAAAATAGCCAAGGTGAGAATGTTTCATGAATGAGTTTGGAGGTGATAAAACACTACGAAATTCTGGAAACTGCACAGAAAAACACAAAGAAAAGATCGGCCTATGACAGTGGGAACAATTTACAGAGATGATGGTGTTCGCGTAACAACAGACACAGAGAAAGGGGAGGCGTTTCTCCAGAGATTTTTAGAGCAGGCCAATCATGATGGTGTGGACACCAGGGATGCAGTTATAGAGGAGTTATCTGGCACCATAAAGAATTTGCCTTATGAAGACATCATACGGGTTGAAGATGTTAAATATATTTTGAAAAAGGCAAAAGATACGGCACCAGGGCCTGATGGGGTCAGGTATGGCCACATGAAGGCTTTGAGCGATGTAGACCTGAAGGAGATGACCGACTGCTTTAACCAGAGCATTAGGACAGCATCAGTACCGCAGGATTGGGTACACAGTTATCTCATCCCTCTCCCAAAACCGTTCAAGGATCATTCAAAGCTTAGCGGCTTTAGGATCATCACCCTTCAAAATACATTTGGGAAGGTTTTAGAGAAGATAGTCGCTGTCAAGCTGCAAGAGTTTTGGAAAGGGGGAAGCTTCTTCCAAGAGGCCTGGGGAGCTACAGGCCAGGAAAAGATACCTGGTCAAATGCAGCCACTTTTGCCTTTGACGTTTATGAGGGGTTCCAGAGTAGACAAGAAACGATGGCGGCGGCGCTTGATCTCGAGGATGCGTACAATAGAGTTCGATATGATATTTTGATGACCGCACTGACGGAGAAAGGGGTCAATCCCTGGTTAGTGAACTGGATAGCGGCCGTCCTACATTCTCGTCGGATTGCTCTCCGTCTGGGTGCATGGACCTCAGAGCCACATATTTTAACCCCGGGAATGCCACAGGGATCCGCAATCTCACCGGTGCTCTTTAACGTGTATACGAACAAAATTGCAAACCTAGAAGCACCAGGGGTTGGAAGGATACTAACATTTCCAGATGATATTCTTGCATATAGGCAGAGGAGAGATAGGGAGAAAATAGCCCAGGAGCTACAGGCGACAGTAGGCAAAGTGATTGACTAGTGCACTGAAATAGGTGCTGTCATCCACCCGGAAAACGCAGCTGTTTTGTGGTGCTCTTTGGACAACAGGATTGTGAGAGCTGATGTTCCAAGCCTCACGATAGATGGTGGAAGCGTCAACAGAGAGAACAAACTGAAGTATCTGGGAATCACATTTGACAGGAGCCTGTCCTTCAAGGATCATGTGGAGACGGTTGTGACAAGATCTCAAAAGGGACTCAACGCACTTAAAACTATGGCTGCAATGGACATAGAGCAGAGAATGCTTTTCAGACTATACCAGCACTTGATCCTCTCAGCGACTGATTATGGACTAGGACTGCTCACTGTCTCAAAGAGTCAGCTGGTGAGATTGGAGCGCATACAGAACGAGGCTATGCGGGTCATTCTGGGATGCACCAGAGACACCCCAGTGGTGTGTATGCGGTACATCCTTGGTTTGCCGACTGTTGCTGGTAGGCTCAAGGTGATGCAGGCGAAGGCATACCTCAGAGTAGCTGCTGACACAGATCACCCGGTGCATGAGGCGCTGGACGCAGTTAAGGGCCAGCGACTGATAAGAGGGAAATCATGGATGGCTCAGGCGGAGGATACGATCAGACAGGTGTGCCCCTTGGAGAACATTAGGCGAGGAGAGGAGTGGGTCAGAGTGCCAGCGGAGCAGTCAGACTTGTGCAGAGTTATAATCACATTGAGCCGGGAGTGCAGGGAGTGGCCAGCAGGGGCCACGGAAGTGGAAATCCAGCAACTAATTCAGGATAATGCTCGCCCGGGTGATGTGATTATCTACACAGATGGTTCGGTGTTGAGAGGTAGTAGAAGTGCCTGGGGTTTCTTGGCAAAGGCTAATGGTCGACGTTTGGTGCAGGAGAGCCTGGCATATGATACCACAACATCTAGCTTAAGAATGGAGGTGGAGGCAGTCAGTGCAGCTTTCCGCTGGATGGAGAATACGATACACACACACACAGTTATTGTAACTGACTCAGAAAGCATGCTGAGTAGGGTGAGAACTGGCAAGCTTCGTGCCGAGTGGCTTGCTTCGCTTCGGAAGTCACGGGTGGCAAGCATCGTCTGGATATTTTCTCCGGGGCATGCTGGTATGTTGGGGAATGAACAGGCTGACAGATTGGCTGGCTCTGCAAAACTTGGTGGAGTATTGATGCATGATATGGCAGACGTGGTTGCGGCCTTGTGGGAGCACGTGTACACCTCGGAGGAGCAAATGGATCACCATAGTCTGTTAAGAATGAGACAGCGAGATGTGACGAGGGGATCTGGCCGATGCTCGACGCTTAGAGGAAAGGCGAGACGCACATATAATCAGATTTCTACTGGTACTATTGGGGTTGGAACTCTTCGCTGGCTTCTGAGGATGGGTACGGAGCGCTTATGGGAATGCCCCGAATGCTGTGATGTCGGTTCCTAAATCAATCAATCAATCAATTAAACACTATCATCATACAGGTTACAAATGAAAACATTAAAAACGTAAAGATTGTCGATATTATTGGTTGTAGTGGGTATGGCTTAGTGTCATCGTTGTTAAGGGGCGGGTGAGTTTAGGAAAGGTTCGATAAACACAATCATGATATGGGTTACAAATGAAAACCTTAAAAATGTAAAGATGACCGGTGTTATGGGTTGTAGTGGGTATGGCTTAGTGTCATTTGCTGTTAAGGGGTACGTTAGTGGAGGAAAGGTTAGATAAACACTATAGTCATATGGTTTTTGATAGCTAAATGAAAACCTTAAAAAAGTAAAGATTGTCGGTATTATTGGTTATAGTGGGTATGGTTTAGTGTCATTTAGTGTCACAAGGTTACAGTAGAGTAGAGTAGTAGAGATAGAATATGTATAGAATATGAGGAACCCTATTTCGTCCAGTTACAACCAAAAAAGCAAGACGCATTCTCATCTCATCAGCGCAAAACATGATTCCTATAAAATGGTGTAAGAGGCAGAAATATATCACAGAGGAAAAGCACAGATTAACAGAAGAAAGAAGAAAACTAAAGCACCAAATATTCCCCTACAAAAGCCGAAAACAACTACTAGGGAAAGTTACAGTTAAAGAATAGAACATCTCCAGTTGCAAGCAAAAAGACTGAAACTTGTTCAATAAAATAGCATAAAGAAGACATTTAAAGTACAAGTCAATGAGAAGAAGAAGAAGAACACGAAAAGGGTATTAATTGTGAGGAGCTGTAAGTGTAAACGTGGGAGCGTGAGTGTGTGAGAGAGAGAGAGAGAGAGAGAGAGAGAGAGAGAGAGAGAGAGAGAGAGAGAGAAGAGAGGGACAGAGTAATAGAAACAGAGAGAGAAAGAGAGACAGAGAGAGAGAGAGAGAAAGAGAGAGAGAGAGAGAAGAGAGGGACAGAGTAATAGAAACAGAGAGAGAAAGAGAAAGAGAGAGAGAGAGAAGAGAGGGACAGAGTAATAGAAACAGAGAGAAAGAGAGACAGAGAGAGAGAGAGACAGAGAAGAGAGGGACAGAGTAATAGAAACAGAGAGAAAGAGAGAGAGAGAGAGAGAGAGAGAGAGAGAGAGAGAGAGAGAGAGAGAGAGAGAGAGAGAGAGAGAGAGAGAGAGTTAGAGAGAAAGAAAGTTGAGAAATTGCGAACGTGGAAATATTAAATGATTCACTATGTCCTTACTTACTGTACTTCCTCTGTTGGATGATGTCTGCAGTGTCTTCTCTAAAGTTGAGCTGTAAGATGATATCAGTCCCACTAATGTTTGCATATGACTGTGAAGACTATGCACTTTGCTTCTTGCTCTCGACACCTCTAGTGAATCTGTGCTCATAAGCACCTGATCAGCAGTGTCTCTGAGTGACATCAACTGGAGTTGACTGTGCTGAAGCTCATCACTGAGGGCCTAACATAATCAAAATTTTGAAAATAAAATGTAGGGTGACCAAATATTTATTAACAAACCAGTGGTTTCAAAACGTATGTTTTAGAGAAAAAAAAATATTCATGTGACAAAATGCTTTGGATAATTTCGGAATACTGTGACCTCATTGAGGTATACATTTTACTGTGTAGTTCTTATGTTCTCCACGAAATTAAAAAAATATGTGACCAACATAATTGTCTTCCATCATGAACTATGTATTCTCATGTTTCATCAAAACAAAAGACAGATTCAATGTTGAAGGAAAGTGTTGTAATTTCCGGTTTGTATTAACTGCTAATTAAAAGATGTTAAAAACAGCTAAATACTTCCATGACTTCTAAACGTGTCAAGAAAGCAGTGCATGACTGAAATGATCCAATCGTCTGATACAATGGAGACGAAGAACAAAAAGATTGATTGCAAACATTACTGCACATACCAATTTGTTTGACACCAAAGTGCCTGCTGACAAACAATACAGTAAGCGAGAATTTGGTATGACAGTGGGTAACATTATTACAGAATACTGCTAAAGCAAAGATCAAACAGTGTGATACTAACGCACAATCTTACGATGAAGTATGCAATCTCAAGACACAGATAACTGATTAAATAGACATCTTGTAACAAAAGAGTGAATAAATTGTCATATTAGTCCACAAAGTTGTTGACAGCGAAAGCAAAGATGTCACAATAATATGGTGGAGCTAAAAGATGCTAGACCTTAGCTTATCAGAGGGGTGTCCAAATATAAAAGGGAAGGAGAGAAATTAATACAGTATAACGGACTGGAAGAAGAGGATATACATGAGCCAATATTAGAGATATAAATAAGACTCTAACCCAGGAAGCCTAGTGAGACATCAATCAATATATAAATCATGAAGCCATAAACGGGCACTCTCCCGCTGTTCATGCTTTACCTCGACACCGCAAGGTACAAGAGGAACACGATGAGATGATATATATTGCTTACAAAACTACAAAATGTTCTCTTTTAAAACTAATGAAATTACAAGATTAGTGACATTCTTAGTGGTGAGCAGGCAACATTCGAGGAAGACGACCCAGAGTAATGATCCAATTTTTATTTTTACTGATGCCCCAATCACTTTCTGTAATGTTGAAAGGGTTTTAAAGTAAAACAAAATGTTAGTTGCATATCCTTAACGGGACGTCACATTCAACTCCAGTTCTTTTTAGCTGTTTGTGATTTCTTGGCAAGTTTACATTCAGTAGTTTGCCATTGCTTTCTGAACGACCAGCAGAGAGAGAGAGAGAGAGAGAGAGAGAGAGAGAGAGAGAGAGAGAGAGAGAGAGAGAGAGAGAGAGAGAGAGAGAGAGAGAGAGAGAGATATGTAAAAACCAATACAAGGCGGCCTGTTTCCAAATCGCCCACAGCTGTGTTGCAAATGCAGTATGTGGTATTGCGAATTGTATTTGCAACACCCTTGCCACAGCGCAACAAACACACATGTAAAAGACCCTTTTACAGGCCTTAAGACACACTGGACATATGGTGCTAGACCATATTTTTATACACCAATAGGCACTGGCACAAATTAGGGACAGTCCCAATACAATTACTGGGAATCACTTTAATTATGGCAGACAGATCTTTGTTCTCCTATCTTTTTCTGCTGCATTGCAGGATCTGTCTTTTAGACAAAGGCTAGTGAAGTAAACCATACACAACCGACGGAGGGCAAGGAGAAACCACCGCTGTATTTCCTCAAATCAATCATGTCTCCAAACAAAGTTGATAAAGATAATAACATTAATGGGTATTCCTGTGGAGTCTCTTCACTCGGTAGGGAGCATCATGTGCTACAGGTGATACCGATTGTCATCAAACAATTGTATGTAAATTTAATGTTTAAAAAAAAACATTAGTTAGTTAGTCGAGGTTCAAACTTCACGGCAACGGGTCGTCCCCATTATGCTCCGTTTCTGTGCCAGTGAATATCACACAAAATGCTCCCCGCAGTCCAAAGTGAAAAGTGGAACAGACAGGAGTCTCGACAATCCAACAGCCCGCACAGGTACACTGTGCATAATGCCCCGCCAGAATGCCAACACAAAAGTCATCCACAAAAACCACAGCTCATCGTCAATGGAATCGGCAGTCACCAGAAAGACCTCATTGACCCGGGTTGTCTCACATGGCTCTGTCTCTATCCGCAGGGCGACCCGTCGAAAGCGTTGTATTAAGCACAAACTCCGTAGCTCCAGCGCCGACTCCCGTGGCCGTGGACCAATGTAAACATTTTGATATAACTGCCATACTGGGGGCCGTCAATGCCAAAGTAGGCAACGAAAAGGTGAGTGGCATAACTGGTGGCTGTGGCCTAGGTGATAAGAATGAGAGAGGTGACACATTCATAGCATGGGCAGAATACCCAGAAATGATAATAGGTAACACCTAGTTCATACCTCGACGATTATATACGTGGAAAAGCCCTGGAGATCATATTCGCAACCAAATTGACTACACATTGATTTCAAAGAGATCCAGAAGCAGTTTAGTAGGCGCAAAAACAAGACCAGGAGCAGATTGACATAGTGAGCATGTGCCAGTTATAGGAAAGATGAGGTTAAGACTTAAAACCATAAAGAAGACCCAAAAGGACATCAAGTTAGATATAGCATCACTTAAAACAGACAAAGAAATTAGAGAAAGATACAACGTTACTGTAAAGAACAGATATAATGCTATCAGGAACCAAGAGTGTGACTAAAGCTCACACACTTATCACGGTTGAAAGTGCAGATGTGCCTTGTGCGAGAAGAACGTTTTCGATCGCGTCCAGGAGAGAAAGTTTACGCCTAAAGATATGACTCGGAGCTGAGACCTTTGTCGGAGACAGACCTGCTCAGACTCGTAGTTTGTGATGGCCAATGTATAAAGTGCTGACATATATATATCATAGTTTTAATTGTAGATAATGCTTGTATTGAAAGACAATGAATGAATCACCCACATAAACGAGAAGTAGATTGTGAGCTTTACTAAAACACGACTACAAGAGACAAATTGGACGTTGCGGCCAAAGCCTTCGTCAGCACAGGACAAACAAATACAAACCAACACAAAACTACATGAAACACACTATGACAATATTCAACTATTAAACTAATTAAAATAAAAATGTACTCATCTGAATACTGTGTCCTAGCTTGGAAGGTCTGACACACGTAGGGCGCCAGTGGATCAATAGACCGGATGTATGGTACACGGGTCAAAGGTCAAGCGGGAAGGGAGTGGGGTGGAGACGCGCCCATGTGTGCGGAAAAGTAAAATTAGAGACCGGCAAAGATGTTACGGACGCAGATGACAATTAGCAATTATCGTTAAGCGCTCGAAACACAGCTGCGGAAACCTATATAGTGTTAGTACACACAGATAGGCATGAGTGGCGGTCGTTCAGAAAATGACGGCAAAACACCGAACGTAAATCCGCCAAGAGAGTTGACTGTGATGTCATACAAAGGATCTGCACGTACCCAGATGGTGGACTGTAAGCTAGGGGTGGGAGGGGTGGGGTGGGAAGTTAAATGAAGCTGTGTTGGACATTAAGGCCGTGAGGGGAGAGTGTGCCCAACTGGAAGATGAGACGGTGTTCCAATGTCTTCCGATCCCGTTCGTGGGATGCGCATGATTTGATGGCCGTGACCTGTATGTCGGCTGCGCCATGGTGGTCAGGACTGTTGAAATGCATGGATACTGGTTTCTGGGCGCCGCTGGTGATGTCAGAAAGATGTTGTCGAAATCTGTCCCCAAGACGTAATCCTGTCTCCCCGACATATCTCATGTCGCAACGTGTGCAGGTAATCGCATAGATGACGTTGCGACTGATGCATGAGAAACCCTCACGGATGTGGAAGGTCGTCCTAGGGAATGTCAGACTCTGGGTTTGAAGTACGTATGGACAGGTCTTGCAAACCGATCGAAGACACGCCACCGTGCCAGGAAGAGACTGGTGAGGTTGGGGTAGCCTGCTATGGACCAGCACATCTTTGAGGTTACGATCCCGCTTATATGCCACTAGAGGAGCCTTGTATTGAAAGACGCCCGGAGTCATGGCCTTAATAATAAATGTTGTTGCGTATCCCTTACGGGACGTTGCAGTCAGCACCAGCATTTTCAGCTGCTGTTGATGTACTAGGCAAGTGTTACGTTCAGTAGTTTGCCATTGCTTTCTGAACGACCGGCCCCTATACCTTTTTTCGAAAAAACCGGCATCGCCGTGTTTCGAACCCGGGTATACGAGCTCACAAACCGCGTTCGCAAGCCCTTAAGCCACAGAGACCTTAGTTGAGGTGAAAGGACTGAAACATTTAAGGAAGGGAGAACCATTCTGGCGATCAGAAGCTCCCTGCCGTGTTTGCTCCGTGAAGAGTTTTTATCGCTGATTTATGTCTGGTCCATCAGACAATCCGGAAAGACAGACTGACAATCAGGAAAGACATAGTGATGCCCTGGAAAGACTGGCACTGCTGCAGCGCAAGGGTGGAATTGGTTCCACTAGTAAAACGGGGAAATCGACAACAACCGGGCTGACAACCCCTATTGCTGTATAATGTCCTTGTCGCGTGTAATGAAAGAGCAGATACATGCCCCTTTGATCTTCCGAGAGGGTGGGGGTGTGACGAGGTCTCCAGCTTCCCCATCATCTTTTGCTTAAATTGGGGGGAAATCTCTTAAAAACCCTTATGAAATTTTATAAGAGTTTATATTCGTATTTATACGTACACTAGCTGACCCGGCCCGGCTTCGCCCAGGCCCTGGCGGGGATCTATCTATCTATCTGTCTGTCTGCTTGTTTGTCTGTCTGTCTGACCCGGCCCGGCTTCGTCCAGCTCCTGGTGGGGAGCATCTCATTTAATTCATGTAAGTAGTCATATAAGCTCCCGTTCCCGACTATCTGTCTGTCTGTCTATCTGTCTGTCTGACCCGGCCCGGCTTCACCCAGTCCCTAGTGGGGAGCATCTAATTTAATTCATATAAGTAGTCATATAAGCTCCCGTTCCCGTTCCCGACTATCTATCTGTCTGTCTGTCTATCTGTCTGTCTGACCCGGCCCGGCTTCGCCCAGCCCCTGATGGGGAGCATCTCATTTAATTCATATAAATAGTCATATAAGTTCCCGTTCCCGACTGTCTGTCTGTCTGTCTGACGACCCCCGGCCCGATCTGTCTGATCTTCTATCTAATCTTTATCTATCTAGTCTGATCTATCTTGTCTGTCTTCTGTCTGTCTGTCTGTCTGTCTGTCTGCTTTCTGTCTATCTATCTATCTATCTGCTTCTGTCCTTGCCTGCCTGCTGCCTGCGTTCCGTCTCTCCCTCCTCTGCTTCTATCCTCCCTCCTCTATCCCATCTATCTATCTATCTATCGTATTATCTATCTATCACTATCTATCTATCTATCTATCTATCTATCTATCTATCTATCTATCTATCTATCTATCTATAGCCAGGGGACTTAACCTAAGATATAGCAATGCTACTAAACGTTATGTCCCTTTATATATTTTTTTTATGTTGTCATGTAATTTAATTATTAAATTTTAGTAAGTAAATAGCTGATTCTACACTAACAAAACTATGACAGTTGGTTGCACGGGAATGAAAAGAAGACGTGTAGAAAATTTCATCTCAATCGGATGGACCGTTATCGAACGCATCCAATACAACTCCACCCACCTACCCACCCACCCACATACATACATTCTGTTTTATAGATATAGATATCTATGTATAGATAGTTCATGTCTATAGTATAAATCAACTGCTATTTGATGTTATTAATTTAATATGAAGAAATACGTTACATTAGTGTAGTGGGAGAGTTATAATGTACAAATTAGCGTACCTAGCTAAATCTACAAATTTGGCTACAACATTTTCCATTTGGTTGGAGAAACTAGCGTAATAATAGCAATAATGCTTTCCTGAAATGAGCATGATGTTATCTTGTATTCGTACGACGTAACGCTTCTTTCTTCAGAGGAATTTGTGTATTTCTGGGGCGGATGTGTGGTTATGTCATATTCGTTTTCGGAAGTTGATCTGAAGAAACTACGGAAGGCAGGTGGTGGATATTTTGAGGGCAGCAAACAGATAGTTGTTGGTTATGGTCTCAAGCTTCGCGACGGTAGGCAGACAATCTCTTTAACGTGACAATTACTACGGTCACCCTGCCGGTATAATCACTGCCAAGAATGAACGAACGAACGAACGAAAATCTTTATTTTCAAAGGGTTAAGAATTGGGCACGCAGGCCCGTCTGACATTATTGCCCTTCTTCCTCTCATACATTCTTTCATTCAACATCTCTTATGAAGCAATTCTTTGACAACAAAAGAACAATAAGCATTAAAACGCATGAAAAATAATCAATAATACATAACTCGTTGAGGCAATGTTTAACATGGGCATCATAAATACCCAAGGCGGGTGTAACGTGCCACACATATGGGAATGTTTTTTTTCTTCTGGCTAGTTGTCGATCGAGATAATTTACCATTATTATTGTCTTTGTTGCTTTTTTTTTTTTTTAAGGGGGCATGTAGTCTGTTTTGAGGTAGTGTTCAAACAGGTTGCGACTGTATGTATAATGATTGGTGGTGTCTTTGATTTCTTGTGGAAGATTATTCCACAACTGAGTGGCAGAGTATGCTAAGCTTGTTTTATATAAGTCTATCCTAGGTTTAGGGACATGAAGTATATTTAGTCGTTCACTATGTCTTGCGTTATATTTAAACAATGGCCAAAGGTAGCTTGGGGCATTTTGAAATAGGATTTTGTGAGTTAGTTTAGCCTTATTAAAAAGTAGGCGTTTGTGGAGTGGCAGTAACTGAAGACGTTCATGTAGGTTAGAATTGTCTGTAAACTTATCACCTTTGATTAGACGCACTGCCCTTTTCTGGAGCAAATAAAGGCGTTTTGTTATTAATTTGGAGCATCCATCCCAGATTGTGGAGCAATAATCAATATGTGTTTGTAAGTGGGAAGTATAGAATATCTTTCTTGTGTTTTCGTCGAGGAAGTTTTTAATTTTGGCAAGTTGGTACACTTTTTTGGCTATTTGTTTAACTAGAGCATGAACATGGGAATTAAAGGATAGATTTTGATCTATGATAAGACCCAGTGCCCTGTGCTCGGTTACACGTTCTATAGGTGTGCTACCAATGTGCAGCTGAAGAGTTCCCTGCGAGTTGAGAGTGTGAAGTCTTTGCCTCGTTCCTATTAACATAGATTTTGTTTTAGAAATGTTAATTTGCATGCGGGTTGCACGACTCCAGTTAACTACACTATTTATTTCCTGTTGCAAGGATAATTCTAGTACATTACGATCAATAGCGTTTGTATATACTGTGCAGTCGTCTGCAAATAAATTTAGTTTCCCCCTAATATATTAATCTTCTATCTTTTAATGTTTTGTTTGATTTCTAATGTTCCATCTGCACTCATTGTTCTAACATTGCAAGTTCCTACTTTCAATGATAGTTGACGGTCTGGAGTCACTTCGTGCACATGACTATCCCTACCGGGCGAGGCTGCTCTTATGGAGCACCCATTTACGCCATTTCTCTGATTTTCGATGAGACCGCACAACATAATTTTCTTGGCATCTGTAAAGAAGGTAGTTTTCAACTGTTTTCCTTCTCAGCAATGACCATACTGGTCAGTGACCGTAACCATTGTCTCCTCGAAAAAGAGATCCTCTGCCTACCGTCGTGAAGCTGAAGACCATAACCTACAATTATATGTCGGCTGCTCTTCAGCTTCATCTACCACCTGCACACACGGCTTCACGTAACTCTGATCGGGAGGCTAAACGGCTACTCCACCTTGCCCAAGGGTGTCCCGTAGGCTAACGGAGGGAAGGAGGCGCCTTACTTCTCCTTTGATAGGGGATACCCCTACCCCGCCACCCACAGTAATACACCATATCTTATTAACAACTTTATATAATACACCATGTCTTATTGAAAACTTTAAGTCATTACTGTGATACATCTTTACTTCCAATTTTCTGCCATAATTTTTTGTTTGGTCCAAATCTACTTTTTGTTTGGCGCTTAATCTGTTAAATGAGGTACAAGTAAGACAATTATAAGTGCTTTGACCATAGTTCCTTGTTTTCAGATGTGCTAGTAGACGGAAAGGTGGAGGGGAAGTGTGTAAGAAGAAGGCAATGTTACAAATGGGTAGACACCATTAACAGATGGAATGGAAAAAGCTTTTATGTGTGCACTATGAAAATGCAGGATAGATGGTGTTGGAGACTCATTACAGTTGACCTTCAATGCGGAGATGAAAACCTATACGGATGATAATTTTCTTTTACTAATCAATATGAAAATGAGTCCAAACAACCATAGCACTAGGGATGATGTAGTGAACATAAGCACAAAACCTTACCAGTAGTCTAACATATTTTTTTCTCACTGAGTCATCTAAATTCAGATTGACTGGTTCACATGTGTGGATGCAGGTCTCAATATTCTCCAGCCATAGCTGGTAATCATGCATTCTGTGATGGAACTCCTGACATTGAATCAAGGAGACCTTAAAATATAAACAAAAAAGTTTAATTTCATATTAAAAATAATAATGTACATGTCTTTCAAACCTTTTCATATAAGTAGAGTAATAAGAAATGTAGTTTTGGCAATGTTTCATAGTTTCAAATATATTATCATCATGATGTGCCATGCCGATAAGCGAGGCTGGTCATGTTTCGCCATTTCACATGATCATCGAAGTCGTGGATCGGCTCTGTGTTGTTGTCTCGACCATCATATGGAAAAATTATATAGAAATTTTCTTCTCTGTCTTCCCCTTGTTATTTCCCCCTCAATCTTGCCAGTTGTCACCAAGTTCTCTAGTTTATGTTTAATATAACGCACCCACAAACTGTTGACTGTCTAAGTCTAATTTTTCTAATCAGTTTACAGTTTTCATTTGCTTCTTGTAAGACTTGCTCATTGGTTTTACTGAATGTTCACTGCATTTTCCCCGTAAACCATATTTCTACTGCCATTAGATACTTTTTTAGATTGTCTTCTCATTGTTCACATTTCACGTGCATGCAAAAGTTGTTTCTTCGCTGGTGTTGAACGAGAGGAAGGAGTGCGAGTGGGAATGCTAGACAGACAGAAACAGCAGCCTTCCGATGGTTGGAGGAGACGGCTGCAACACACATTGTATTCATTACGGACGAACTTTATTTTCAAAGGGTAGTTCTATCTTTTGAGTTCTATCTAGCATTTTAACATTCTTCTGTTGCAATTGACATCTTTAAATTGGTCAGTATGTTTTCCATCTTGCAAAAGGCCACTTTTGCCATAGCGATTTTTGCTCTAATGTCTACAAGATTTCATCGTGAATCCATCAGACTGTTCCGAGATAGTTGTACATATTGTCATTTACTGCCAATATAGTACCTTGCGATGGTGGGGGGTTGGGGGGGGGGGGGGGGGTTGTCCTTGAGTCTGAGGAATTAAGGCCGCCTGGTTAGTGCATTCACCGCGAACTGTGCAGGTTAGGATTTCTGTTTGCCCCCGACAGAAAAAAAACACCTTACCGAGGATTCGAACCCGGGTCTCCTGAAGGAGAATCCACCATTCTAGCCACTCGGCCAACCGCTCCTCATGGTTGTACCGATTCATTTATTTAAGAATATTCCCTTTTACCCACATATTACATATTACTTTCTTCTTAGTGACGACCATAATCTGTGCCTTCTTACAATTAAAATCTAACTCTAGTTGTTCATCATGTACAATAACTGCATCTACTAAATGTTGACAAAGTAATCCACACTTTAGTAACCAGCAACGGTATGCAGTAACAGTAACCAAAAATATACGGTACTTATTAGTTGAGCTGAGTTGAGCTAGTAACTGACATCACTGTACTCTGAACATTCCCACTCGCACTCCTTCCCCTCGTTCAACACCCAGAATGGCTAATGGCTCCAACTACTATCTGATTGAAAGTTCTCCTGGTCTTCCCTCGCAGTTTTGAGATTCATCCAGAACTCCTGTCGATCCATAGCCATATCATTCTCTTTACATACGGGTTCTCAGTTTGTCTCATTGCTTTCTCCACCTGGTCCAAAAGGCGATCGACCTCCTCTCCAGTGTCCATACGTAATCTGCCACAGAAAGGTGCATTTCCTGCAAGCCTATCAGCCTGTTCATCCCCCCCCCCCCCCCCCACACTCCCGCATGACCAGGACAACATATCTACACAATTCTCACAATCTGTGACCTCTGAAGCCATTCTACACGAAACATTCCTTTCTCCACCTAACTAAGAAACACTGACCTATTGGTGTAGATCACTATGTCATCTTGATGTGTGCTGCCCTGCATCAGTTGTTACATCTCAAACTCTGTGCGGCCCACTGCCCATTCTCTTCACTCATGACCTAGTGCTACTATTACCTTGTGCCAGTCCGACATGCCTTCTGGTACGTTTACCCACTCTTTTCCACGATCGATGTTCTCTATTTCAAGCTCTTGGCTGAATATATATATATATATATATATATATATATATATATATATATATATATATATATATATATATATATATATATATATATATATATATATATCCTGTAACATCCAGAACCTACCTGTTCTCAATCTATGACCCTTGACCATATCCATGGCTCCATGCAAGGGGTGATCCCTGTCTGCAGCGATTCTCAGGTACCATTTTACTTGAAGGACAATGTGTCTGTGCATAATTGTTGGTAGTGCGAGGATATTGTAGCATAGCATAGGTTACTAGGATAGAAAATATTCCAAAGTAGCGATAAATCGACTTTATTGCCGAAGAAGGGACCAAATGATCGTGATTCTAGGCTGATTAAATAGGTCTCAGGTCTATCAAATCTTCTGACAGCGCCAGGCGGGAAAGGGATGATGAACTACCGTACCTAAATTAAGACAGTAGGCTCAGGGATTTCTGCTACTATGCCTGGATGATAAATGAGCCCTCGGATCTAATCCTGTCTCACAACAAGGAGATAGACAGATCAACAAATAAAGTTGCAATCCTTTCGCCTCGTCATAAAACTTATTATACTAATCTTATTCACTATGATAAAAAAAAAACTGGTTTGTGTTAAGATTTAAAATTACAACAATTAATGTATTGATAAAACACTGCGTGAGATCCACTGGATGCTCAAGGACATATACGGGGTTTAACACTTCTCCCTGATTCCTAAGGTTGGGGTTGATATCTATCTCTCCTGTCAGGCTATCCTGTATTATTCAGCTGGTTTATATATTAATTATAGTCAATTGTTCTTAGCCCTATTTGGTTTATACTATTGGATTGTATGTTTATAGTGGTGGCCAACAGGTGTCTAGCCACTTATCTGCACTCTTGTTCTCAGTCCAGGTTTTCTATGATGCGACTTTACAGCAAGCCAAACTGAGTGAAAATTCTCAGCCTAGCCTGTTGGTTTGGCGGGTACACAAAACTTTACGTTACCAGTGCTATACTACTATACTAGCTCATGCATTTACATATATGCACAAATTATCGAGTGAGGTTACTTTGTCCTATATGACCGTTAGACATATGTACATAAATGCATTAAAAATAGCTAAATTTTTAGGACATGCCTATACCTATTCAAGCAAAAGGAGATGGGATTCCGATGACTTCGGCACAGATGCCCATCGTTGAAAGAAAAGTTCGAGAATCGGACAATCGCACTTTCCTCATGTTAGACTGGTAGTACATGGTTCCGTCGCCCTGCTACTGAGTGAGTGCGTGGGCGACACTGTAAGCTGTGAAATTCGCGTGGAATGCTTTTACATCTGTCCTGTACAGTGACATGCATGTTAGGAATAATGGCTACCGGCTGTTGCTGAATTGACTAATTTGTCGTTTTGGGTTCACGAGTGATTTTTCAGGAGACTCCTGGTAGTCGGAGCTGAAGCTGCGGAGTTCGTGCTTTGTGCGACACATTTGGCGGGTCGCCCTGCGGAGAAAGACCGAGCCATGTGAGAAAACCGGGGTCAATGAGGTCTTTCTGGTGACTGCCGAGTCCATCGACGATGAATTGGTTTTCATGGATGACTTTTGTGTTAGCATTCTGGCGGCGGCATTATGCACAGGGTACATGTGCGGGCTGTTGGATTGCCGAGATTCCTGTCTATTCCACTTTTCCTAGTGGGGAGCATTTTGTGTGATATTCACTATCACAGGAATGGAGCATAATTGGGACTACCCGTTGCCGTGAAGTTGGAACCTCGACTAACTAACTAACTAACTAACTAACTAATCAACCAACCAACCAACTAACTAACTAACTAACTAACTAACTAACTAACTTAATATCTACATGGACAGATAATATCCAAAGAAGCAAGTCTTGACAGAACAGATTCAGAAAACTTAGAACTCTTTACTCCAGATGAAACATATGATCCACAGGAAATAAATGAACTTCTATTTGGAGATGATCAGAGCCTGTTTTACTGCGATGAGGGCAGACTACAAAATCATATTAATAATCTAAGTTCAACCTGCAGCAGATACAATATGAGTATAAACACAGCCAAAACCGAAGTAATGCAAGTTAGCAGATCGCGAGGCCCACTAAGTATACAGATAAATACCAGAACTCTGAAGCAAGTTAAAGAATTCAAATATCTTGGAAGTATGATCACAGAAGAAATCGAAATCAGATGTCAAAAAGCTAGTGCACTTACATATCAACTATCACCCTTACTGAAACATCCACATATACCCATCCGCATAACTACAGATAATAAACCGCATATTCACACCAACCCTATGCTATCAATCTCAAACTTGGACTTTATCCAAATCCCACTCTCGCAAAATCAACACCTGCGAGATGAGATACCCGAGGAGAGCTGCCAACTTAACAATCCGAGACTGAGTAAGAAATGTTGTTATCAGACAGACAGTGGGAACCTTATGCCATATTTATTGACAGACAGAAGATCAAGTGGTTTGGCCATGTCGTTAGAATACAACACCAACAACTACCATCAAAGATCATCTGCGACGAGACCAAGAGGACGTCCAAGAAGAAAATGGATTGACGACATCAAAGAGACATTAAACAATCACACGGAATGACACTATCCAGTGCCCCCCCCCCCCCCCACCCGGCGCCGGAGTGCAGATTATTCCTACCCACAACTCTTGACGGCAGAAGTGGAAGATTATGATGATTATATATATATATATATATATATATATATATATATATATATATATATATATATATATATATATATATATATATATATATACACACCACACACACATTATATATACATTAGCACCTTGCCGTCTTGACAGACGATAGTTTGTGCTTTAAAAAGTTTTACCTATGGCGGTAGCGAATGTGACTGATAATATATATATATATATATATATATATATATATATATATATATATATATATATATATATATATATATATATATATATATATATCCATCATGTGCCATGCCGGTAAGCGTGGGCGGTCATGTTCTGCCATCTCACTCGATCACCAGAGTCGTGGATCAGCTCCGTGTTTCTGTCTCGACCATGCCACAAGGCCAAGCCATCTAGGTACTTGCTTCTAGGTCTTCCCCTTGGTCTGTTCCCCTCGATCTTACCAGTTGTCACCAAATTCTCCAATCCATTTCTTCTCATAACATGCCCAAAAAATTTTGACTGTCTACGTCTAATTTCTCTAATCAATTTATGATCTTCATTTGTTTCTTGAAGGACTTGTTCATTGGTCTTTCTGGCTGTCCATGGTATTCTTTGCATTTTCCTCAGAAACCACATCTCTACAGCTATCAGATGTTTTTCAGCCTGACTGCTCATTGTCCACGCTTCACATCCATATAAAAGTACAGGTTCAATGTAGCATCTCAACACTCTTTTTCTCGTTTCAATTGACATCTTTTAATTGGTCAATATGTTTTTCATCTTGCTAAAGGCTACTTTTGCCATGGCGATTCTTGTTCTAATCTCTTCAAGGCATCTCCCATCAGATGTTATTACTGTTCCGAGATAATTGTACCTATTCACTTGTTGAAGAATATTCCCATTTACTTGTATATTACATTGTGGTATTTCGTCCTTCCTAGTGACGACCATAATCTGTGTCTTTTTACAATTTAATTCTAACCCTAGTTGTTCACTGTGTGTAACAATCGCATCTACTAAATTTTGCAGGTCCTGTTCATTGTCTGCAATCAAGACTGTATCATCTGCATATCTAATGTTATTGATGCATCGTCCCCCAATGTTGATTCCTTCCATATCTTCAATATTTCTGAAAATACTTTCACTGTACAGGGAAAACAGATCTGGAGACATTACACATCCCTGTCTCACACCTCTTTTAATAGGCTGACATTGGCTTACTTCATTATCAACTCTTATGGCAGCTTGTTGTTTCCAATATATGTTTTTTACAAGTCTAAGATCTTTTCCATCAATTTGTAGATCTTCAAGCATCCTTATCACGTTGACATGTCTCACTTTATCAAAAGCCTTTGTGTAGTCAATAAAGCAAAGGTGTAGATCTTTGTTTACTTCTATAGAACGTTCGATTATGTTTCTCAGTATATACACAGCATTTACTGTACCCTTGCCTTCCACAAACCCACATTGTTCTTCTCCTATTTCAGGTTGTATTTTCCTCCTAACTCTTTGCATGATAATTCTTAGCAAAATCTTCGTGATGTGACTCATTATACTAATTGTTCGATGTTGATCACATTCCAAGGCTCCTGATTTCTTTCGGATTGCAATAAATACAGAATTACATAACTCCTGAGGTATATTTCCAGTATCATATATTGTATTAAGCAGACTGGTAACTTTATCTATTCCATATTCTTCTAAAACATTAATCATTCTTCTGAAGTCTAATACGCCCTTGGTACGGATTATATATTTACATGGGATTTCAGATCTCATGGTCATCAGAGTTCCTGGAGGAGGACAAGTCTGGAGAGCGGATAACAAATACGCCTCTTCGTGAGGGTCAATGTACTGACTCGTGTGATGTCGTGTAATCCTTGCCACTGATGTGATGCACTATGATCCTGAAACTTTGAAGGCTGACACATAACAGTTCTGTTATAATACACGACACACATTTTTCTTCGCACACACGTCTCATATACGTCACACTTTTCTTTTAATAAATTAATCTTTATTAATTTTTAGAAGCAAGAGTTATTGAGTATGTTGCGTTGGGGAAAGTATTGAGAGGGGGGCATAGTACGACAGTGAGAGAGTGAGAGGAAAAGGTGTCCACGGGCTGATGGAGTGTGTTGGACGGAAGCTGGTGGATTCTCCAGGATATTGATAGGAAAGAAAAATATTGTATATGTGGGTGTGACTCTCTCTTCACTCCAGGGACGACACTTTTAAAGGAGGACACGACATTATGTGCGGGCTCTGATAACCGTGATCTTTGGACAGCGGGATCTCTCGTTTTAACGGAATCTTGGGACAGTGGGATCCTTCTGAACAACGGGGTCTTTTGACACGGGATCCTTAGTTATAAACGGAGATATCATATTGGAGAATCCAGCTAGAGTGAATGTGGATAGGGTTAGGACTAAATATTTACCTGTTCACACTTCACACGTCTGCATAGGTCTGTGGTCCTGATTCTACTATTGTCACTGAGTGAATGTGCTGTGTGTTGGTAATATCTAGATTTATAGTACTTGTTCATATATCTGTATAGTAATTTGCAGTTATATTGTACTCGACCTGCTAGCTTACCTCTCTGTAAAATGGCCACCCTAAACTAACAACAGCTAGAATTAAAGGCAAAGGGGGAAGAAATGGGACTGTCGGGTTCTGCTCTAACGGATTACATACAGGAAGTGGAGAGAGAGTATCGTCAAGCAGAAAGGGAAGATCGAAAGGCCGCGTTTGAATTGAGAAGGATGGAGGTTGGAACAAGAAGGCTAGGAATTTGGAAGAGCAAGCAGCTAAGAAAATTGGAACTGAGCAAGCAGCTATGAATTGGAAAAGTGAGCACAGAGCTAAGAAAGAAATTGAAAGATGAGGCAAGCAGTAGGAAACGGAAGCGGAGCAGAGCTCAGAAAGGGAGCACGGTAACCGGATGAGGGAACGCGAGGTGAAGCAGGTCAATTAATGGAGAAACTGAGGGAGCAGTTGGAGGTTCCTCCATCCCAGGCTCAACACAGTAGGTGGACATGGCGTACCATGCTATGAAGTTTCATTAGCGGTCTACGAGGAGGACAAAGAGAAGATTGACCAGTACCTTCAACGCTTCGAGGCTATGTCAGTTGCTATGGGTCTGGAGCGTAACACATGGATCTTAAAGCTATCCCAGGTTTACGCGGGACCGGTTACGAGGTTTATTCTCGCCTGCCACCAGGACATGAGAACAATTATGACGAGTTAAAGAGTCTCTGCTGAAACGATTCGAGGTTACGTCACATACTACCGGAAAAAAATTTCGAGCAGCGAAACGATAACCTAGGGAGTTGTTTGCGCCTACAGTTTGCGTCTAAAATCTTATCCTCCATAAGTGGATGGATTTGGCTGGGTTCGCACATGACTATGAGAGTCTGGAAGAGCTCATGGTGGTCGACCAGCTGAAGAAGCAAATGTCTAAACCTCTCAGGACGTTTCCTGGGAGAACAAGGAGCAGAACGTATTGACCTCGTGACTAAATTAGCAGAACGGTTCGTCGAGGTACATGGGGAGGCAGGGGAAAACCTTTCCACCAACACCAAAAGTCAAGAGAAACATGATAAGAAGAAAGCCAAAAACTCAGGAACCAAATAGTGGGAACCTTATGTGCAAAAATCCGAGGATAGTTCAGAGAAGAAGAAGGAGGGAAGCAAGAGCCCTTCAAGCTCTACACCAATACGACCGTGGTCGGAGAAGTGGTGTTCAATTTGTAAGTCACCCCTCTCACAATACGAGGGACTGCAAATCGAAGGCTAAGAACCCTCACTTCGCAGCATGTCAAGTGACTTCCAAGGAGGTTGTCACAGGAAAATGCCAAGGTCAACAAGGAAGCTCGCCACCAGGAGAGCTCACTCAAGTCCGGCATAGAAATCTAGGACAGGGAAATGGTGCAACCAATGCAAGTCAAACACGCACAATGCTATTGACTGCAGGGGAAAGTCAGGAGACACTCAATTCGTCGTGTGCCCCGGGAAACCTAAGGTGGAGCCCACCGAACAGGTCGAGGCCGAGAAGAGACTCCAGACCAGGAAAAACCACCTGTAGTGGAATTGGTAGAGGTTAACGGTCGTCAAGTGGAGTGTTTATACGACACAGGACTGGACGGGGAGGCCGTGATTTCTGCGGATCTGGTACATCCAGAACAATTCACAGGTGAGACCATGGAGATACAGCCTGCACAGAAGAGTGCTGTAGTCATTGAAGTTGCCCATTGCTAATGTGGAGATTCGGTCAAGGTACGTCACCGGCACCATCAAGGCCGCTGTATTGACCGATCCCATTTTTCCAGTCATCCTAGGTTGCCGGTATGTCTTTCTGGGAATGCCCAGGGAGCAATCCATATGGGAGCAATGCAGACTCGCTCTCAGACGAAAACGGAAGAGGCAGACGCAATTGTGACTAACCCAATGCCGGGGGAGCTACGAACTGCCCAGAGTGAGGATGATACTTTACGTCCTTGCTACAGAAAGCTGCAGAAAAGTGCTGATCCACCAGGACGGGGGCAGTACTACATGAAGAATAGGATACTCTACAGGAGAGCAGGAAGGGAGACAACCTATACGGTCAGTTGGTCGTCCCGAAAGCTCACCGGTCCCAGATTCTTCATATGGGGCATACCATCTCCTTTAGTGGACACATGGGTATTGCCGCCACCATGCAGCGGATTTCCTGCCATTACTATTGGCCGGGAATGACAGATGATGTGCGTCGGTATGTGAAGTCATGCCCTGAGTGCCAAAGGGTGGCACCGAAACACTGGACAGCACCGGTGGTGTTGGGTGAGATGCCCATCATGAACTCTCCTTTCGAGAGGGTAGCCATCGATATCGTGGGTCCACTTCCCAGGACTAGGAAGAGGAACATGTATATACTCACAATGGTGGATTGCTGTACAATGTGGGGTGAAGGCCATACCGTTGACCACGATTGACTCGAAAAGAGTGGCGGACGCACTGATGGAGGCCTTTACCAGATTAGGCTTTCCGGATCAAATTCTGACGGACAATGGGTCTCAGTTTTGTGGAAAACTCATGGAGGAGGTACTTAGGGTGTTTCACTCTAACCACATACATACCAGCCCTTACCATCCCTCAAGCCAATGGACAAGTAGAGCGTTTCAACGGCACGTTGATGACAATGCTCAGGAAACTAGCGCAGGAAAAACCTGATAGGTGGGATGAATATATCCCAGCAGCACTCTTTGCCTATCGGGAAGTTCCTCATGGCTCAACCGGACTACCACCCGCTACGTTGCTGTTTGGTCGTCCAATCAAAGGACCGTTGGAAGCCATGTTGAGGAGTTGGACTGAAGAGGGGACGTCAGAAGAAGTGATCTCATCCTATAAATACGTGGAGGAACTGAAAGAAAAACTCCACAAGGGATGGACTCTGGCAAATCAAAACTTGAAAAAGGCCAGGAAAAGACATGCGGCTTACTACAACCGTAGGTCTAAAGAAAGATCTCTAGAGGTGGGAGATAAAGTCTTGTTGCTACTCCCAACGGGAAACAACAAACTGGAGATAGGTTGGCAAGGACCATTTCCCGTGGAAAGGGTGAATATCCAGAACCAACTATCAGATCCGGATCCGGGGAAAGTCGAAGATTTTCCATATCAATCTCTTGCGGAAATACGAAGAGAGACCCGGAGACAAGGCAGCTCACCTCATGGCAATGGCAGTTGCAGTGGAGACGGAAGTGGGAACCAGCGAGGGCAGGGAATATCCCTTGGTACACCAGGAAACCTATAGGGATGTGCAAGTGAACCCTGATCTGACCTCCCAGGAGAGGGAAAGGATAACCCAGGTTCTCAAGTCTCATAAGGAGATACTGACTAATAAACCAGGACGAACGAGGTTGGTTGAGTTCGAGATGACTTTGACCACACAGGAGCCTGTTCGTCAAAAGGTTTACCCAGTGCCATTCTCTAAAGAAAAGGCCCTGGAGGAAGAAATACAGAAACTGCTGGAGGATGACGTGATTGCACCATCCACATCCCCATACAATGCAGGGGTAGTTTTGTTACGGAAACCAAGTGGAGAACACCGGTTGTGTATAGACTACCGACTTCTGAACAGTCACACACAATTTCAGGTGGAACCTTTGCCGAATCCAACTCAGTTATTCGCTAGGCTCCATAAGGCTCGGTACTTTTCAAAGGTGGATCTGAGTCGGGGGTACTATCAGATACCAGTCAAACCGGAGATTCGACCACTGTTGGCTTTCAGTACACCCAGTGGACACTACGAATTCAAGGTCATGCCCTTTGGACTCAGCAATGCACCTAGTGTGTTTACACGCATGATGAGGACTTTACTAGATCCGTTACAGGATCCGTCCATCATCTCATTCATGGATGATATTCTGATTTCCAGTGACAGCTTGGATGACCACTTACAATCCTTGGAGAGAGTGTTTAATAGGCTCAAGGAAGCAGGGCTTACTGCTCGTCCAACCAAGTGCATGATTGGTTACCAGACTCTGGAATTTCTAGGTCACACCATCACTCCAGGACACATTGTCCCAGAAGAGAAGAACCTGGAGAAAATCAGAAATGCACCAAGGCCAAAAACGAAGAAGGATGTGCGATCTTTTCTCTCGTTGTGTGGGTTCTACCACAAATTTATCCCACATTTCACTGAACTGGGAGCTCCAGTTGACGGAAACCTTGAAAAAGGGATTCCCGGACCAAATCATTTGGACACCAGAATGTGAGAATGCCTATAGTCAGTTAAAGGAGGCCTTGGTCAGCAAACCTGTATTACAGCTCCCTGACCTTTCCAAACCATTTGTGTTGAGAACAGATGCGAGTGCGATTGGAATTGGGGCAGCTCTGTTACAGGAAGGAAAAGACGATGCTTCGGTTTTGAAACCTGTAGCATACGCAAGCAAGAAACTTCTACAGGCGGAGAGGAATTATTCAACCTGTCGAGAGAGAGTGCTTGTCCCTCGTATGGGCAGTGCAAAAATTCCAGCCATATTTGTATGGAGTTAAGTTTCGAGTCCAGTCGGATCATCAGCCCCTGATGTTCCTGGCTACTTCTCAGAAGCTCAACGCCCGTTTGATGCGGTGGTCGTTGTTACTTCAACCCTATAACTTCACAGTGGAGTACATTCCTGGGAAGGAAAATGTTGGAGCGGATTTCTTGTCAAGACACCCAGCTCCTGAAGAAGAAGAATGAATCATCTGGATTAAACTCACGGTGGAGAAGAGTGAGATGGACTACTCTCTTAAGAGGGGGCCTATGTCACAAAATAAAACCTTGCGTTTACCCAGTTGATTATTATAGAGGCTTTCTGATAAAACGGACTATCTGCCAGCGACAACTATTTTAACTAACAGTATAAAACAAATCGGATGTCAAAATCCCAGGACAATATTTGTAGCTGCACGTGTACATCTGGTCGACGGATTGGGAACACTCGGTGGTGAGTGAGACAAATCCCGGCATCGCTTTGACAGTTTGTCAACATTTGAATACAGATGGAACCCGTGGGATCATGGTGGCAATCGGATGTCGGCCATCACATGTCGGGCAAAATTAACAGTTGCAGATGTGTAGGGGAAGTGAATGAGCTGAATCATACATCGCTTTGACAGATTATAAACAAGTCGGATTGGAAGCGGAAGTACTCAGCTCGGAAGAAAACAGTCCGTCTGTCAATTCATAGTTTCCGGACGTAAAGAAGATTGGCAGCTTGTTGGGGAAAACTGTTGTTGGGATCATA
Organism: Cepaea nemoralis; assembly: GCA_014155875.1. Taxonomy (NCBI): domain Eukaryota; kingdom Metazoa; phylum Mollusca; class Gastropoda; order Stylommatophora; family Helicidae; genus Cepaea; species Cepaea nemoralis. Next base: position 39,884 of record JACEFZ010006413.1, on the reverse strand, counting down.
CAGTAACTCGTTAGTTTGTTGGGGGAGTCAAAACAACTGATGACAACTTTGACATTGATGGAGCCAGGGAAAATCGATTCTTGACAATGGATGATGTGCCCAAATAACACCTGCAGGACATCAACCATGTCACGTGACCAATTTTAGGTTTTGCCAGAACACCATGATTGGAGAGGACAGTTGAACTCAAACCTTGGATTTTAGTGGACGTGCTTTCGGCACTGCGGTTCTGATTGGAAAATGTCTACCGTGTGCGAATTGAGTTAATTTAATTTTACACGTGCCTGTCATGGCAAGAGTGGATGTAATTTGATCTAACTGCAGTGTTGCCTAAGGTAGAACCTATTATAATTAGTTCTAATTAATATAGGCTGTAGCCTTGTTAAAACTAAAGTGTGATGATTAGCACTGTTAGTGGAAAACTAGCTAGAGTAGGGAAGTGATACTTGGCTCTGTTAGTTGAAAATAGATTAGTGAAGTGTGATAAGCTTTACTAGTTGAGAATTGAGTAATGAGGGATAATTGGGATATTCCCGTAGGTGTCCCTGGTGGGCGGGGTTCCGCATTCTGTTTGTTGATTTTTTTTTCTTGTCTTGGCCTGATGATAACCTATGTGTTCAGTCATCTGTCCCTGACAGAGTAGGTTCACTTATATTTTCTGAGCGAGGCCGATGGCCACGATCATCTAATAGAGATCAGTGACGGGGAGGCTATCACCGGTTATATGATTTATGTTACAGGTTCCTCTGGTTGGAATGAAGAACACGGAACCAAGGAAAAATCCGATCCCGGATAAAGTTTGGCGCAGGAAGATTGGCCAGCAACTTTACAACAGAGCTTATGCTAGAGGAAGATGATCAACATTGCTCAGTGGAGCTGAATGGTATATGTATCCTACAGGATAAATACCGAATGAGTTTAGGTCATACCAGTTTTAACACACCAGTAGTGATGGATATTCAGTTCACTTATGACTAGAACAAAAATAAAGGACTCTATTGGAGTATAGACAATAACTGTTTAATAGTGAGAACTAGAGAACATTTAGCAAGAGACAAAAAGTCCTGTTCATAGGACAGTGTTCCATGTTTGTTTCACCGCGCCGGAATTATGAAGCCGGAGTTTCTATAAACTATTAGGAACAGTTGTGTTAGGAACAATAATAGTATTTTTCCACGGATTATATATTTACATGGGATTCAGATCTCATGGTCATCAGAGTTCCTGGAGGAGGACATGTCTGGAGAGAAGGATACGACTTCGGTGAGGTCTATTGTACTGACTCGTGTGATGTCGTGTAATCCTTGCCATGATGTGTACACTATGATCCTGAACTTTGAAGGCTAACATATACATTTATGTTATAATACACGACACACATTTTCTTCGCATACACGTCTCATATACGTTACACTTTTCTTTTAATAAATTAATCTTTATTAATTTTTAGAAGCAAGAGTTGTTGAGTATGTTGCGTTGGGGAAGTATGAGAGGGGGCATAGTACGACAGTGAGAGAGTGATAGGAAAAGGTGTCCACGGGCTGATGGAGTGTGTTGGACGGAAGCTGGTGGATTCTCCAGGATATTGATAGGGAAAAAATATTATAATGTGGGTGTTGACTCTCTTCACTCCAGGGACGACACTTTAAAGGAGGACACGACATTATTGGGGGCTCGATAACGGGATCTTTGGACAGCGGGATCTCTCGTAAACGGAATCCTTGGACAGCGGGATCTCTCGTAAATGGGATCTTCTGACAACGGGGTCTTTTGACACGGGATCCTTAGTTATAAGAGGGAGATATCATATTGGAGAATCCAGCTAGAGTGAATGTGGATAGGGGTTAGGACTAATATCTTACCTGTTCACACTTCACACGTCTGCATAGGTCTGTGGTCCTGATTCTACTCTTGTCACTGAGTGAATGTGCTGTGTGTGGTAATATCTAGATTTATAGTACTTGTTCATATATCTGTATAGTAATTTGCAGTTATATTGTACTCGACCTGCTAGCTTACCTCTCTGTATAATGGCCACCCCTAAACTAACCACGTTAGAATTAAAGGCAAAGGGGGAAGAAATGGGACTTGTCGGGTTCTGCTCTAACGGATTACATACAGGAAGTGGAGAGAGAGTATCGTCAAGCAGAAAGGGAAGATCGAAAGGCCGAGTTGGAATTGAGAAGGATGGAGTTGGAACAAGCAGCTAAGAAATTGGAAGCTGAGCAAGCAGCTAAGAAATTGGAAGCTGAGCAAGCAGCTAAGAAATTTGAAGCTGAGCAAGCAGCTAGGAAACTGGAAGCTGAGCAAGAAGCTCAGAAAAGGGAGCACGAGTACCGGATGAGGGAACTCGAGTTGAAGAGTCAATCTAATGGAGAAACTGAGGGAGCAGTTGGAGGTTCCTCCATCCCAGGCTCAACACCAGTAGGTGGACATGGGTACCATGCTATGAAGTTTCCTTTAGCGGTCTACGAGGAGGACAAAGAGAAGATTGACCAGTACCTTCAACGCTTCGAGGCTATGTCAGTTGCTATGGGTCTGGAGCGTAACAAATGGAATCTCAAGCTATCCCAGGGTTTACGCGGGACCGGCTACGAGGTTTATTCTCGCCTGCCACCAGGACATGAGAACAATTATGACGAGTTAAAGACGGCTCTGCTGAAACGATTCGAGGTTACGTCACATACCTACCGGAAAAAATTTCGAGCAGCGAAACGAGAACCGGGGGAGTTGTTTGCCGCCTACAGTTTGCGTCTAAAATCTTATCTCCATAAGTGGATGGATTTGGCTGGGTTCGCACATGACTATGAGAGTCTGGAAGAGCTCATGGTGGTCGACCAGCTGAAGAAGCAAATGTCTAAACCTCTCAGGACGTTCCTGGGAGAACAAGGAGCGGAACGTATTGACCTCGTGACTAAATTAGCAGAACGGTTCGTCGAGGTACATGGGGAGGCAGGGGAAAACCTTTCCACCAACACCAAAAGTCAAGAGAAACATGACTAAGAAGAAAGCCAAAAACTCAGGAACCAAAAAGTGGGAACCTTATGTGCAAAAATCAGAGGATAGTTCAGAGAAGAAGAAGGAGGGAAGCAAGAGCACTTCAAGCTCTACACCAAAACGACCGTGGTCGGAGAAGTGGTGTTCAATTTGTAAGTCACCCTCTCACAATACGAGGGACTGCAAATCGAAGGCTAAGAACCCTCACTTCGCAGCATGTCAAGTGACTTCCAAGGAGGTTGTCACGGAAAATGCCAAGGTCAACAAGGAAGCTCGCCACCAGGAGAGCTCACTCAAGTCCGGCACTAGAAAATCTAGGACAGGGAAATGGTGCAACCAATGCAAGTCGAATACGCACAATGCTATTGACTGCAGGGGAAAGTCAGGAGACACTCAATTCGTCGTGTGCCCCGGGAAACCTAAGGTGGAGCCCACCGAACAGGTCGAGGCCGAGGAAGAGACTCCAGACCAGGAAAAACCACCTGTAGTGGAATTGGTAGAGGTTAACGGTCGTCAAGTGGAGTGTTTATACGACACAGGACTGGACGGGGAGGCCGTGATTTCTGCGGATCTGGTACATCCAGAACAATTCACAGGTGAAACCATGGAGATACAGCCTGCACAGAAGAGTGCTGTAGTCATGAAGTTGCCCATTGCTAATGTGGAGATTCGGTCAAGGTACGTCACCGGCACCATCAAGGCCGCTGTATTGACCGATCCCATTTTTCCAGTAATCCTAGGTTGCCGGTATGTCTTTCTGGGAATGCCCAGGGAGCCAATCCATATGGGAGCAATGCAGACTCGCTCTCAGACGAAAACGGAAGAGGCAGACGCAATTGTGACTAACCCAATGCCGGGGGAGCTACGAACTGCCCAGAGTGAGGATGATACTTTACGTCCTTGCTACAGAAAGCTGCAGAAAAGTGCTGATCCACCAGGACGGGGGCAGTACTACATGAAGAATAGGATACTCTACAGGAGAGCAGGAAGGGGAGACAACCTATACGGTCAGTTGGTCGTCCCGAAAGCTCACCGGTCCCAGATTCTTCATATGGGGCATACCATCTCCTTTAGTGGACACATGGGTATTGCCGCCACCATGCAGCGGATTTCCTGCCATTACTATTGGCCGGGAATGACAGATGATGTGCGTCGGTATGTGAAGTCATGCCCTGAGTGCCAGAGGGTGGCACCGAAACACTGGACAGCACCGGTGGTGTTGGGTGAGATGCCCATCATGAACTCTCCTTTCGAGAGGGTAGCCATCGATATCGTGGGTCCACTTCCCAGGACTAGGAAGAGGAACATGTATATACTCACAATGGTGGATTGCTGTACAATGTGGGGTGAGGCAATACCGTTGACCACGATTGACTCGAAAAGAGTGGCGGACGCACTGATGGAGGCCTTTACCAGATTAGGCTTTCCGGATCAAATTCTGACGGACAATGGGTCTCAGTTTTGTGGAAAACTCATGGAGGAGGTATTTAGGGTGTTTCACTCTAACCACATACATACCAGCCCTTACCACCCTCAAGCCAATGGACAAGTAGAGCGTTTCAACGGCACGTTGATGACAATGCTCAGGAAACTAGCGCAGGAAAAACCTGATAGGTGGGATGAATATATCCCAGCAGCACTCTTTGCCTATCGGGAAGTTCCTCATGGCTCAACAGGACTACCACCCGCTACGTTGCTGTTTGGTCGTCCAATCAAAGGACCGTTGGAAGCCATGTTGAGGAGTTGGACTGAAGAGGGGACGTCAGAAGAAGTGATCTCATCCTATAAATACGTGGAGGAACTGAAAGAAAAACTCCACAAGGGATGGACTCTGGCAAATCAAAACTTGAAAAAGGCCAGGAAAAGACATGCGGCTTACTACAACCGTAGGTCTAAAGAAAGATCTCTAGAGGTGGGAGACAAAGTCTTGTTGCTACTCCCAACGGGAAACAACAAACTGGAGATAGGTTGGCAAGGACCATTTCCCGTGGAAAAGGTGATATCCAGAACCAACTATCAAATCCGGATCCGAGGAAAGTCGAAGATTTTCCATATCAATCTCTTGCGGAAATACGAAGAGAGACCCGGAGACAAGGCAGCTCACCTCATGGCAATGGCAGTTGCAGTGGAGACGGAAGTGGGAACCAGCGAGGGCAGGGAATATCCCTTGGTACACCAGGAAACCTATAGGGATGTGCAAGTGAACCCTGATCTGACCTCCCAGGAGAGGGAAAGGATAACCCAGGTTCTCAAGTCTCATAAGGAGATACTGACTGATAAACCAGGACGAACGAGGTTGGTGGAGTTCGAGATGACTTTGACCACACAGGAGCCTGTTCGTCAAAAGGTTTACCCAGTGCCATTCTCTAAAGAAAAGGCCCTGGAGGAGGAAATACAGAAACTGCTGGAGGATGACGTGATTGCACCATCCACATCCCCATACAATGCAGGGGTAGTTTTGTTACGGAAACCAAGTGGAGAACACCGGTTGTGTATAGACTACCGACTTCTGAACAGTCACACACAATTTCAGGTGGAACCTTTGCCGAATCCAACTCAGTTATTCGCTAGGCTCCATAAGGCTCGGTACTTTTCAAAGGTGGATCTGAGTCGGGGGTACTATCAGATACCAGTCAAACCGGAGATTCGACCACTGTTGGCTTTCAGTACACCCAGTGGACACTACGAATTCAAGGTCATGCCCTTTGGACTCAGCAATGCACCTAGTGTGTTTACACGCATGATGAGGACTTTACTAGATCCGTTACAGGATCCGTCCATCATCTCATTCATGGATGATATTCTGATTTCCAGTGACAGCTTGGATGACCACTTACAATCCTTGGAGAGAGTGTTTAATAGGCTCAAGGAAGCAGGGCTTACTGCTCGTCCAACCAAGTGCATGATTGGTTACCAGACTCTGGAATTTCTAGGTCACACCATCACTCCAGGACACATTGTCCCAGAAGAGAAGAACCTGGAGAAAATCAGAAATGCACCAAGGCCAAAAACGAAGAAGGATGTGCGATCTTTTCTCTCGTTGTGTGGGTTCTACCACAAATTTATCCCACATTTCACTGAACTGGGAGCTCCAGTTGACGGAAACCTTGAAAAAGGGATTCCCGGACCAAATCATTTGGACACCAGAATGTGAGAATGCCTATAGTCAGTTAAAGGAGGCCTTGGTCAGCAAACCTGTATTACAGCTCCCTGACCTTTCCAAACCATTTGTGTTGAGAACAGATGCGAGTGCGATTGGAATTGGAGCAGCTTGTTACAGGAAGGAAAAGACGATGCTTCGGTTTTGAAACCTGTGGCATACGCAAGCAAGAAACTTCTACAGGCGGAGAGGAATTATTCAACCGTCGAGAGAGAGTGCCTGTCCCTCGTATGGGCAGTGCAAAAATTCCAGCCATATTTGTATGGAGTTAAGTTTCGAGTCCAGTCGGATCATCAGCCCCTGATGTTCCTGGCTACTTCTCAGAAGCTCAACGCCCGTTTGATGCGGTGGTCGTTGTTACTTCAACCCTATAATTTCACAGTGGAGTACATTCCTGGGAAGGAAAATGTTGGAGCGGATTTCTTGTCAAGACACCCAGCTCCTGAAGAAGAAGAATGAATCATCTGGATTAAACTCACGGTGGAGAAGAGTGAGATGGACTACTCTCTTAAGAGGGGGCCTATGTCACAAAATAAAACCTTGCGTTTACCCAGTTGATTATTATAGAGGCTTTCTGATAAAACGGACTATCTGCCAGCGACAACTATTTTAACTAACAGTAAAAACCAATCGGATGTCAAAATCCCAGGACAATATTTGTAGCTGCACGTGTACATCTGGTCGACGGATTGGGAACACTCGGTGGTGAGTGAGACAGGATCCCGGCATCGCTTTGACAGTTTGTCAACATTTGAATACAGATGGAACCCGTGGGATCATGGTGGCAATCGGATGTCGGCCATCACATGTCGGGCAAAATTAACAGTTGCAGATGTGTAGGGGAAGTGAATGAGCTGAATCATACATCGCTTTGACAGATTATAAACAAGTCGGATTGGAAAGCGGAAGTACTCAGCTCGGAAGAAAACAGTCCATCTGTCAATTATAGTTTCCGGACGTAAAGAAGATTGGCAGCTTGTTGGGGAAAACTGTTGTTGGGATCATACAGTAACTCGTTAGTTTGTTGGGGGAGTCAAAACAACTGATGACAACTTTGACAGTGACTAAGCCAGGGAAAATCGATTCTTGACAATGGATGATATGCCCAAATAACACCTGCAGGACATCAACCATGTCACGTGACCAATTTTAGGTTTTGCCAGAAAACCATGATTGGAGAGGACAGTTGAACTCAAACCTTGGATTTTAGTGGACGTGCTTCGGCACTGCTGGTTCTGATTGGAAAATGTCTACCGTGTGCGAATTGAGTTAATTTAATTTTACACGTGCCTGTCATGGCAAGAGTGGATGTAATTTGATCTAACTGCAGTGTTGCCTAAGGTAGAACCTATTATAATTAGTTCTAATTAATATAGGCTGTAGCCTTGTTAAAACTAAAGTGTGATGATTAGCACTGTTAGTGGAAAACTAGCTAGAGTAGGGAAGTGATACTTGGCTCTGTTAGTTGAAAATAGATTAGTGAAGTGTGATAAGCTTTACTAGTTGAGAATTTAGTAATGAGGGATAATTGGGATATTCCCGTAGGTGTCCCTGGTGGGCGGGGGTTCCGCATTCTGTTTGTTGATTTTTTTTCTTGTCTTGGCCTGATGATAACATATGTGTTCAGTCATCTGTCCATGACAGAGTAGGTTCATTATATTTTCTGAGCGAGGCCGATGGCCACGATCATCTAATAGAGATCAGTGACGGGGAGGCTATCACCGGTTATATGATTTATGTTACAGGTTCCTCTGGTTGGAATGAAGAACACGGAAACAAGGAAAAATCCGATCCCGGATAAAGTTTGGCGCAGGAAGATTGGCCAGCAACTTTACAACAGAGCTTATGCTAGAGGAAGATGATCAACATTGCTCAGTGGAGCTGAATGGTATATGTATCCTACAGGATAAATACCGAATGAGTTTAGGTCATACCAGTTTTAACACACCAGTAGTGATGGATATTCAGTTCACTTATGACTAGAACAAAAATAAAGGACTCTATTGGAGTATAGACAATAACTGTTTAATAGTGAGAACTAGAGAACATTTAGCAAGAGACAAAAAGTCCTGTTCATAGGACAGTGTTCCATGTTTGTTTCACTGCGCCGGAATTATGAAGCCGGAGTTTCTATAAACTATTAGGAACCGTTGTGTTAGGAACAATAATAGTTTTTTCCACGGATTATATATTTACATGGGATTCAGATCTCATGGTCATCAGAGTTCCTGGAGGAGGACAAGTCTGGAGAGAAGGATACGACTTCGGTGAGGTCTTTTGTACTGACTCGTGTGATGTCGTGTAATCCTTGCCATGATGTGTACACTATGATCCTGAACTTTGAGGGCTGACACATACAGTTATGTTATAATACACGACACACATTTTCTTCGCACACACGTCTCATATACGTCACACTTTTCTTTTAATAAATTAATCTTTATTAATTTTTAGAAGCAAGAGTTGTTGAGTATGTTGCGTTGGGGAAGTATGAGAGGGGGCATAGTACGACAGTGAGAGAGTGATAGGAAAGGTGTCCACGGGCTGATGGAGTGTGTTGGACGGAAGCTGGTGGATTCTCCAGGATATTGATAGGGAAAAAAATATTATAATGTGGGTGTTGACTCTCTTCACTCCAGGGACGACACTTTAAAGGAGGACACGACATTATTGGGGGCTCGATAACGGGATCTTTGGACAGCGGGATCTCTCGTAAACGGAATCCTTGGACAGCGAGATCTCCTGCAAGTGGGATCCTTTGACAGTGGGATCTTCTGACAACGGGGTCTTTTGACACGGGATCCTTAGTTATAAGAGGGAGATATCATATTGGAGAATCCAGCTAGAGTGAATGTGGATAGGGGTTAGGACTAATATCTTACCTGTTCACACTTCACACGTCTGCATAGGTCTGTGGTCCTGATTCTACTCTTGTCACTGAGTGAATGTGCTGTGTGTGGTAATATCTAGATTTATAGTACTTGTTCATATATCTGTATAGTAATTTGCAGTTATATTGTACTCGACCTGCTAGCTTACCTCTCTGTATAATGGCCACCCCTAAACTAAGCCACGTTAGAATTAAAGGCAAAGGGGGAAGAAATGGGACTGTCGGGTTCTGCTCTAACGGATTACATACAGGAAGTGGAGAGAGAGTATCGTCAAGCAGAAAGGGAAGATCGAAAGGCCGAGTTGGAATTGAGAAGGATGGAGTTGGAACAAGCAGCTAAGAAATTGGAAGCTGAGCAAGCAGCTAAGAAATTGGAAGCTGAGCAAGCAGCTAAGAAATTGGAAGCTGAGCAAGCAGCTAAGAAATTTGAAGCTGAGCAAGCAGCTAGGAAACTGGAAGCGGAGCAAGAAGCTCAGAAAAGGGAGCACGAGTACCGGATGAGGGAACTCGAGTTGAAGAGTCAATCTAATGGAGAAACTGAGGGAGCAGTTGGAGGTTCCTCCATCCCAGGCTCAACACCAGTAGGTGGACATGGGTACCATGCTATGAAGTTTCCTTTAGCGGTCTACGAGGAGGACAAAGAGAAGATTGACCAGTACCTTCAACGCTTCGAGGCTATGTCAGTTGCTATGGGTCTGGAGCGTAACAAATGGAATCTCAAGCTATCCCAGGGTTTACGCGGGACCGGTTACGAGGTTTATTCTCGCCTGCCACCAGGACATGAGAACAATTATGACGAGTTAAAGACGGCTCTGCTGAAACGATTCGAGGTTACGTCACATACCTACCGGAAAAAATTTCGAGCAGCGAAACGAGAACCGGGGGAGTTGTTTGCCGCCTACAGTTTGCGTCTAAAATCTTATCTCCATAAGTGGATGGATTTGGCTGGGTTCGCACATGACTATGAGAGTCTGGAAGAGCTCATGGTGGTCGACCAGCTGAAGAAGCAAATGTCTAAACCTCTCAGGACGTTCCTGGGAGAACAAGGAGCGGAACGTATTGACCTCGTGACTAAATTAGCAGAACGGTTCGTCGAGGTACATGGGGAGGCAGGGGAAAACCTTTCCACCAACACCAAAAGTCAAGAGAAACATGATAAGAAGAAAGCCAAAAACTCAGGAACCAAAAAGTGGGAACCTTATGTGCAAAAATCAGAGGATAGTTCAGAGAAGAAGAAGGAGGGAAGCAAGAGCACTTCAAGCTCTACACCAAAACGACCGTGGTCGGAGAAGTGGTGTTCAATTTGTAAGTCACCCTCTCACAATACGAGGGACTGCAAATCGAAGGCTAAGAACCCTCACTTCGCAGCATGTCAAGTGACTTCCAAGGAGGTTGTCACGGAAAATGCCAAGGTCAACAAGGAAGCTCGCCACCAGGAGAGCTCACTCAAGTCCGGCACTAGAAAATCTAGGACAGGGAAATGGTGCAACCAATGCAAGTCGAATACGCACAATGCTATTGACTGCAGGGGAAAGTCAGGAGACACTCAATTCGTCGTGTGCCCCGGGAAACCTAAGGTGGAGCCCACCGAACAGGTCGAGGCCGAGGAAGAGACTCCAGACCAGGAAAAACCACCTGTAGTGGAATTGGTAGAGGTTAACGGTCGTCAAGTGGAGTGTTTATACGACACAGGACTGGACGGGGAGGCCGTGATTTCTGCGGATCTGGTACATCCAGAACAATTCACAGGTGAGACCATGGAGATACAGCCTGCACAGAAGAGTGCTGTAGTCATGAAGTTGCCCATTGCTAATGTGGAGATTCGGTCAAGGTACGTCACCGGCACCATCAAGGCCGCTGTATTGACCGATCCCATTTGTCCAGTCATCCTAGGTTTCCGGTATGTCTTTCTGGGAATGCCCAGGGAGCCAATCCATATGGGAGCAATGCAGACTCGCTCTCAGACGAAAACGGAAGAGGCAGACGCAATTGTGACTAACCCAATGCCGGGGGAGCTACGAACTGCCCAGAGTGAGGATGATACTTTACGTCCTTGCTACAGAAAGCTGCAGAAAAGTGCTGATCCACCAGGACGGGGGCAGTACTACATGAAGAATAGGATACTCTACAGGAGAGCAGGAAGGGGAGACAACCTATACGGTCAGTTGGTCGTCCCGAAAGCTCACCGGTCCCAGATTCTTCATATGGGGCATACCATCTCCTTTAGTGGACACATGGGTATTGCCGCCACCATGCAGCGGATTTCCTGCCATTACTATTGGCCGGGAATGACAGATGATGTGCGTCGGTATGTGAAGTCATGCCCTGAGTGCCAGAGGGTGGCACCGAAACACTGGACAGCACCGGTGGTGTTGGGTGAGATGCCCATCATGAACTCTCCTTTCGAGAGGGTAGCCATCGATATCGTGGGTCCACTTCCCAGGACTAGGAAGAGGAACATGTATATACTCACAATGGTGGATTGCTGTACAATGTGGGGTGAGGCCATACCGTTGACCACGATTGACTCGAAAAGAGTGGCGGACGCACTGATGGAGGCCTTTACCAGATTAGGCTTTCCGGATCAAATTCTGACGGACAATGGATCTCAGTTTTGTGGAAAACTCATGGAGGAGGTATTTAGGGTGTTTCACTCTAACCACATACATACCAGCCCTTACCACCCTCAAGCCAATGGACAAGTAGAGCGTTTCAACGGCACGTTGATGACAATGCTCAGGAAACTAGCGCAGGAAAAACCTGATAGGTGGGATGAATATATCCCAGCAGCACTCTTTGCCTATCGGGAAGTTCCTCATGGCTCAACCGGACTACCACCCGCTACGTTGCTGTTTGGTCGTCCAATCAAAGGACCGTTGGAAGCCATGTTGAGGAGTTGGACTGAAGAGGGGACGTCAGAAGAAGTGATCTCATCCTATAAATACGTGGAGGAACTGAAAGAAAAACTCCACAAGGGATGGACTCTGGCAAATCAAAACTTGAAAAAGGCCAGGAAAAGACATGCGGCTTACTACAACCGTAGGTCTAAAGAAAGATCTCTAGAGGTGGGAGATAAAGTCTTGTTGCTACTCCCAACGGGAAACAACAAACTGGAGATAGGTTGGCAAGGACCATTTCCCGTGGAAAGGGTGATATCCAGAACCAACTATCAGATCCGGATCCGGGGAAAGTCGAAGATTTTCCATATCAATCTCTTGCGGAAATACGAAGAGAGACCCGGAGACAAGGCAGCTCACCTCATGGCAATGGCAGTTGCAGTGGAGACGGAAGTGGGAACCAGCGAGGGCAGGGAATATCCCTTGGTACACCAGGAAACCTATAGGGATGTGCAAGTGAACCCTGATCTGACCTCCCAGGAGAGGGAAAGGATAACCCACTTTCTCATGTCTCATAAGGAGATACTGACTGATAAACCAGGACGAACGAGGTTGGTTGAGTTCGAGATGACTTTGACCACACAGGAGCCTGTTCGTCAAAAGGTTTACCCAGTGCCATTCTCTAAAGAAAAGGCCCTGGAGGAGGAAATACAGAAACTGCTGGAGGATGACGTGATTGCACCATCCACATCCCCATACAATGCAGGGGTAGTTTTGTTACGGAAACCAAGTGGAGAACACCGGTTGTGTATAGACTACCGACTTCTGAACAGTCACACACAATTTCAGGTGGAACCTTTGCCGAATCCAACTCAGTTATTCGCTAGGCTCCATAAGGCTCGGTACTTTTCAAAGGTGGATCTGAGTCGGGGGTACTATCAGATACCAGTCAAACCGGAGATTCGACCACTGTTGGCTTTCAGTACACCCAGTGAACACTACGAATTCAAGGTCATGCCCTTTGGACTCAGCAATGCACCTAGTGTGTTTACACGCATGATGAGGACTTTACTAGATCCGTTACAGGATCCGTCCATCATCTCATTCATGGATGATATTCTGATTTCCAGTGACAGCTTGGATGACCACTTACAATCCTTGGAGAGAGTGTTTAATAGGCTCAAGGAAGCAGGGCTTACTGCTCGTCCAACCAAGTGCATGATTGGTTACCAGACTCTGGAATTTCTAGGTCACACCATCACTCCAGGACACATTGTCCCAGAAGAGAAGAACCTGGAGAAAATCAGAAATGCACCAAGGCCAAAAACGAAGAAGGATGTGCGATCTTTTCTCTCGTTGTGTGGGTTCTACCACAAATTTATCCCACATTTCACTGAACTGGGAGCTCCAGTTGACGGAAACCTTGAAAAAGGGATTCCCGGACCAAATCATTTGGACACCAGAATGTGAGAATGCCTATAGTCAGTTAAAGGAGGCCTTGGTCAGCAAACCTGTATTACAGCTCCCTGACCTTTCCAAACCATTTGTGTTGAGAACAGATGCGAGTGGGATTGGAATTGGGGCAGCTCTTGTTACAGGAAGGAAAAGACGATGCTTCGGTTTTGAAACCTGTAGCATACGCAAGCAAGAAACTTCTACAGGCGGAGAGGAATTATTCAACCGTCGAGAGAGAGTGCTTGTCCCTCGTATGGGCAGTGCAAAAATTCCAGCCATATTTGTATGGAGTTAAGTTTCGAGTCCAGTCGGATCATCAGCCCCTGATGTTCCTGGCTACTTCTCAGAAGCTCAACGCCCGTTTGATGCGGTGGTCGTTGTTACTTCAACCCTATAACTTCACAGTGGAGTACATTCCTGGGAAGGAAAATGTTGGAGCGGACTTCTTGTCAAGACACCCAGCTCCTGAAGAAGAAGAATGAATCATCTGGATTAAACTCACGGTGGAGAAGAGTGAGATGGACTACTCTCTTAAGAGGGAGCCTATGTCACAAAATAAAACCTTGCGTTTACCCAGTTGATTATGATAGTGGCTTTCTGATTAAACGGACTATCTGCCAGCGACAACTATTTTAACTAACAGTAGAAAACAAATCGGATGTCAAAATCCCAGGACAATATTTGTAGCTGCACGTGTACATCTGGTCGACGGATTGGGAACACTCGGTGGTGAGTGAGACAAGATCCCGGCATCGCTTTGACAGTTTGTCAACATTTGAATACAGATGGAACCCGTGGGATCATGGTGGCAATCGGATGTCGGCCATCACATGTCGGGCAAAATTAACAGTTGCAGATGTGTAGGGGAAGTGAATGAGCTGAATCATACATCGCTTTGACAGATTATAAACAAGTCGGATTGGAAGCGGAAGTACTCAGCTCGGAAGAAAACAGTCCGTCTGTCAATTCATAGTTTCCGGACGTAAAGAAGATTGGCAGCTTGTTGGGGAAAACTGTTGTTGGGATCATACAGTAACTCGTTAGTTTGTTGGGGGAGTCAAAACAACTGATGACAACTTTGACATTGATGGAGCCAGGGAAAATCGATTCTTGACAATGGATGATATGCCCAAATAACACCTGCAGGACATCAACCATGTCACGTGACCAATTTTAGGTTTTGCAGAAAACCATGATTGGAGAGGACAGTTGAACTCAAACCTTGGATTTTAGTGGACGTGTTTCGGAACTGCGGTTCTGATTGGAAAATGTCTACCGTGTGCGAATTGAGTTAATTTAATTTTACACGTGCCTGTCATGGCAAGAGTGGATGTAATTTGATCTAACTGCAGTGTTGCCTAAGGTAGAACCTATTATAATTAGTTCTAATTAATATAGGCTGTAGCCTTGTTAAAACTAAAGTGTGATGATTAGCACTGTTAGTGGAAAACTAGCTAGAGTAGGGAAGTGATACTTGGCTCTGTTAGTTGAAAATAGATTAGTGAAGTGTGATAAGCTTTACTAGTTGAGAATTGAGTAATGAGGGATAATTGGGATATTCCCGTAGGTGTCCCTGGTGGGGGGGGGGGTTCCGCATTCTGTTTGTTGATTTTTTTTCTTGTCTTGGCCTGATGATAACATATGTGTTCAGTCATCTGTCCATGACAGAGTAGGTTCATTATATTTTCTGAGCGAGGCCGATGGCCCACGATCATCTAATAGAGATCAGTGACGGGGAGGCTATCACCGGTTATATGATTTATGTTACAGGTTTCCTCTGGTTGGAATGAAGAACACGGAACCCAGGAAAAATCCGATCCCGGATAAAGTTTGGCGCAGGAAGATTGGCCAGCAACTTTACAACAGAGCTTATGCTAGAGGAAGATGATCAACATTGCTCAGTGGAGCTGAATGGTATATGTATCCTACAGGATAAATACCGAATGAGTTTAGGTCATACCAGTTTTAACACACCAGTAGTGATGGATATTCAGTTCACTTATGACTAGAACAAAAATAAAGGACTCTATTGGAGTATAGACAATAACTGTTTAATAGTGAGAACTAGAGAACATTTAGCAAGAGACAAAAAGTCCTGTTCATAGGACAGTGGTCCATGTTTGTTTCACCGCGCCGGAATTATGAAGCCGGAGTTTCTATAAACTGTTAGGAACAGTTGTGTTAGGAACAATAATAGTTTTTTCCACGGATTATATATTTACATGGGATTCAGATCTCATGGTCATCAGAGTTCCTGGAGGAGGACAAGTCTGGAGAGAAGGATACGACTTCGGTGAGGTCTAATGTACTGACTCGTGTGATGTCGTGTAATCCTTGCCATGATGTGTGCACTATGATCCTGAACTTTGAAGGCTGACACATACAGTTATGTTATAATACACGACACACATTTTCTTCGCACACACGTCTCATATACGTCACACTTTTCTTTTAATAAATTAATCTTTATTAATTTTTAGAAGCAAGAGTTATTGAGTATGTTGCGTTGGGGAAGTATGAGAGGGGGCATAGTACGACAGTGAGAGAGTGAGAGGAAGAGGTGTCCACGGGCTGATGGAGTGTGTTGGACGGAAGCTGGTGGATTCTCCAGGATATTGATAGGAAAGAAAAATATTGTAATGTGGGTGTTGACTCTCTTCACTCCAGGGACGACACTTTAAAGGAGGACACGACATTATTGGGGGCTCGATAAACGTGATCTTTGGACAGCGGGATCTCTCGTAAACGGAATCTTTGGACAGTGGGATCCTCTGACAACGGGGTCTTTTGACACAGGATCCTTAGTTATAAAACGGTGATATCATATTGGAGAATCCAGCTAGAGTGAATGTGGATAGGGGTTAGGACTAATATCTTACCTGTTCACACTTCACACGTCTGCATAGGTCTGTGGTCCTGATTCTACTCTTGTCACTGAGTGAATGTGCTGTGTGTGGTAATATCTAGATTTATATTACTTGTTCATATATCTGTATAGTAATTTGCAGTTATATTGTACTCGACCTGCTAGCTTACCTCTCTGTAAAATGGCCACCCCTAAACTAAGCACGTTAGAATTAAAGGCAAAGGGGGAAGAAATTGGACTGTCGGGTTCTGCTCTAACGGATTACATACAGGAAGTGGAGAGAGAGTATCGTCAAGCAGAAAGGGAAGATCGAAAGGCCGAGTTGGAATTGAGAAGGATGGAGTTGGAACAAGAAGCTAGGAAATTGGAAGCTGAGCAAGCAGCTAAGAAATTGGAATCTGAGCAAGCAGCTAAGAAATTGGAAGCTGAGCAAGCAGCTAAGAAATTTGAAGCTGAGCAAGCAGCTAGGAAACTGGAAGCGGAGCAAGAAGCTCAGAAAAGGGAGCACGAGTACCGGATGAGGGAACTCGAGTTGAAGAGTCAATCTAATGGAGAAACTGAGGGAGCAGTTGGAGGTTCCTCCATCCCAGGCTCAACACCAGTAGGTGGACATGGGTACCATGCTATGAAGTTTCCTTTAGCGGTCTACGAGGAGGACAAAGAGAAGATTGACCAGTACCTTCAACGCTTCGAGGCTATGTCAGTTGCTATGGGTCTGGAGCGTAACAAATGGAATCTCAAGCTATCCCAGGGTTTACGCGGGACCGGTTACGAGGTTTATTCTCGCCTGCCACCAGGACATGAGAACAATTATGACGAGTTAAAGACGGCTCTGCTGAAACGATTCGAGGTTACGTCACATACCTACCGGAAAAAATTTCGAGCAGCGAAACGAGAACCGGGGAAGTTGTTTGCCGCCTACAGTATGCGTCTAATATCTTATCTCCATAAGTGGATGGATTTGGCTGGGTTCGCACATGACTATGAGAGTCTGGAAGAGCTCATGGTGGTCGACCAGCTGAAGAAGCAAATGTCTAAACCTCTCAGGACGTTCCTGGGAGAACAAGGAGCAGAACGTATTGACCTCGTGACAAAATTAGCAGAACGGTTCGTCGAGGTACATGGGGAGGCAGGGGAAAACCTTTCCACCAACACCAAAAGTCAAGAGAAACATGATAAGAAGAAAGCCAAAAACTCAGGAACCAAAAAGTGGGAACCTTATGTGCAAAAATCAGAGGATAGTTCAGAGAAGAAGAAGGAGGGAAGCAAGAGCACTTCAAGCTCTACACCAAAACGACCGTGGTCGGAGAAGTGGTGTTCAATTTGTAAGTCACCCTCTCACATTACGAGGGACTGCAAATCAAAGGCTAAGAACCCTCACTTCGTAGCATGTCAAGTGACTTCCAAGGAGGTTGTCACAGAAAATGCCAAGGTCAACAAGGAAGCTCGCCACCAGGAGAGCTCACTCAAGTCCGGCACTAGAAAATATAGGACAGGGAAATGGTGCAACCAATGCAAGTCAAACACGCACAATGCTATTGACTGCAGGGGAAAGTACGGAGACACTCAATTCGTCGTGTGCCCCGGGAAACCTAAGGTGGAGCCCACCGAACAGGTCGAGGCCGAAGAAGAGACTCCAGACCAGGAAAAACCACCTGTAGTGGAATTGGTAGAGGTTAACGGTCGTCAAGTGGAGTGTTTATACGACACAGGACGGACGGGGAGGCCGTGATTTCTGCGGATCTGGTACATCCAGAACAATTCACAGGTGAGACATGGGAGATGCAGCCTGCACAGAAGAGTGCGGTAGTCATGAAGTTGCCCATTGCTAATGTGGAGATTCGGTCAAGGTACGTCACCGGCACCATCAAGGCCGCTGTATTGACCGATCCCATTTGTCCAGTCATCCTAGGTTTCCGGTATGTCTTTCTGGGAATGCCCAGGGAGCCAATCCATATGGGAGCAATGCAGACTCGCTCTCAGACGAAAACGGAAGAGGCAGACGCAATTGTGACCAACCCAATGCCGGGGGAGCTATGAACTGCCCAGAGTGAGGATGATACTTTACGTCCTTGCTACAGAAAGCTGCAGAAAAGTGCTGATCCACCAGGACGGGGGCAGTACTACATGAAGAATAGGATACTCTACAGGAGAGCAGGAAGGGGAGACAACCTATACGGTCAGTTGGTCGTCCCGAAAGCTCACCGGTCCCAGATTCTTCATATGGGGCATACCATCTCCTTTAGTGGACACATGGGTATTGCCGCCACCATGCAGCGGATTTCCTGCCATTACAATTGGCCGGGAATGACAGATGATGTGCGTCGGTATGTGAAGTCATGCCCTGAGTGCCAAAGGGTGGCACCGAAACACTGGACAGCACCGGTGGTGTTGGGTGAGATGCCCATCATGAACTCTCCTTTCGAGAGGGTAGCCATCGATATCGTGGGTCCACTTCCCAGGACTAGGAAGAGGAACATGTATATACTCACAATGGTGGATTGCTGTACAATGTGGGGTGAGGCCATACCGTTGACCACGATTGACTCGAAAAGAGTGGCGGACGCACTGATGGAGGCCTTTACCAGATTAGGCTTTCCGGATCAAATTCTGACGGACAATGGGTCTCAGTTTTGTGGAAAACTCATGGAGGAGGTATTTAGGGTGTTTCACTCTAACCACATACATACCAGCCCTTACCATCCTCAAGCCAATGGACAAGTAGAGCGTTTCAACGGCACGTTGATGACAATGCTCAGGAAACTAGCGCAGGAAAAACCTGATAGGTGGGATGAATATATCCCAGCAGCACTCTTTGCCTATCGGGAAGTTCCTCATGGCTCAACCGGACTACCACCCGCTACGTTGCTGTTTGGTCGTCCAATCAAAGGACCGTTGGAAGCCATGTTGAGGAGTTGGACTGAAGAGGGGACGTCAGAAGAAGTGATCTCATCCTATAAATACGTGGAGGAACTGAAAGAAAAACTCCACAAGGGATGGACTCTGGCAAATCAAAACTTGGAAAAGGCCAGGAAAAGACATGCGGCTTACTACAACCGCAGGTCTAAAGAAAGATCTCTAGAGGTGGGAGATAAAGTCTTGTTGCTACTCCCAACGGGAAACAACAAACTGGACATAGGTTGGCAAGGACCATTTCCCGTGGAAAGGGTAATATCCAGAACCAACTATCAGACCCGGATCCGGGGAAAGTCGAAGATTTTCCATATCAATCTCTTGCGGAAATACGAAGAGAGACCCGGAGACAAGGCAGCTCACCTCATGGCAATGGCAGTTGCAGTGGAGACGGAAGTGGGAACCAGCGAGGGCAGGGAATATCCCTTGGTACACCAGGAAACCTATAGGGATGTGCAAGTGAACCCTGATCTGACCTCCCAGGAGAGGGAAAGGATAACCCAGGTTCTCAAGTCTCATAAGGAGATACTGACTGATAAACCAGGAAGAACGAGGTTGGTTGAGTTTGAGATGACTTTGACCACACAGGAGCCTGTTCGTCAAAAGGTTTACCCAGTGCCATTCTCTAAAGAAAAGGCCCTGGAGGAGGAAATACAGAAACTGCTGGAGGATGACGTGATTGCACCATCCACATCCCCATACAATGCAGGGGTAGTTTTGTTACGGAAACCAAGTGGAGAACACCGGTTGTTATATAGACTACCGACTTCTGAACAGTCACACACAATTTCAGGTGGAACCTTTGCCGAATCCAACTCAGCTATTCGCTAGGCTCCATAAGGCTCGGTACTTTTCAAAGGTGGATCTGAGTCGGGGGTACTATCAGATACCAGTCAAACCGGAGATTCGACCACTGTTGGCTTTCAGTACACCCAGTGGACACTACGAATTCAAGGTCATGCCCTTTGGACTCAGCAATGCACCTAGTGTGTTTACACGCATGATGAGGACTTTACTTGATCCTTTACAGGATCCGGCTATCATCTCTTTCATGGATGATATTCTGATTTCCAGTGACAGCTTGGATGACCACTTACAATCCTTGGAGAAAGTGTTTAATAGGCTCAAGGAAGCAGGGCTTACTGCTCGTCCAACCAAGTGCATGATTGGTTACCAGACTCTGGAATTTCTAGGTCACACCATCACTCCAGGACACATTGTCCCAGAAGAGAAGAACCTGGAGAAAATCAGAAATGCACCAAGGCCAAAAACGAAGAAGGATGTGCGATCTTTTCTCTCGTTGTGTGGGTTCTATCACAAATTTATCCCACATTTCACTGAACTGGGAGCTCCGTTGACGGAAACCTTGAAAAAGGGATTCCCGGACCAAATCATTTGGACACCAGAATGTGAGAATGCCTATAGTCAGTTAAAGGAGGCCTTGGTCAGCAAACCTGTATTACAGCTCCCTGACCTTTCCAAACCCTTTGTGTTGAGAACAGATGCGAGTGGGATTGGAATTGGGGCAGCTCTGTTACAGGAAGGAAAAGACGATGCTTCGGTTTTGAAACCTGTAGCATACGCAAGCAAGAAACTTCTTCAGGCGGAGAGGAATTATTCAACTGTCGAGAGAGAGTGCTTGTCCCTCGTATGGGCAGTGCAAAAAATGCCAGCCATATTTGTATGGAGTTAAGTTTCGAGTCCAGTCGGATCATCAGCCCCTGATGTTCCTGGCTACATCTCAGAAGCTCAACGCCCGTTTGATGCGGTGGTCGTTGTTACTTCAACCCTATAACTTCACAGTGGAGTACATTCCTGGGAAGGAAAATGTTGGAGCGGATTTCTTGTCAAGACACCCAGCTCCTGAAGAAGAAGAATGAATCATCTGGATTAAACTCACGGTGGAGAAGAGTGAGATGAACTACTCTCTTAAGAGGGAGCCTATGTCACAAAATAAAACCTTGCGTTTACCCAGTTGATTATGATAGAGGCTTTCTGATTAAACGGACTATCTGCCAGCGACAACTATTTTAACTAACAGAGAAAACAAATCGGATGTCAAAATCCCAGGACAATAATTGTGGCTGCACGTGTACATCTGGTCGACGGATTGGGAACACTCGGTGGTGAGTGAGACAAATCCCGGCATCGCTTTGACAGTTTGTCAACATTTGAATACAGATGGAACCCGTGGGATCATGGTGGCAATCGGATGTCGGCCATCACATGTCGGGCAAAATTAACAGTTGCAGATGTGTAGGGGAAGTGAATGAGCTGAATCATACATCGCTTTGACAGATTATAAACAAGTCGGATTGGAAGCGGAAGTACTCAGCTCGGAAGAAAACAGTCCGTCTGTCAATTCATAGTTTCCGGACGTAAAGAAGATTGGCAGCTTGTTGGGGAAAACTGTTGTTGGGATCATACAGTAACTCGTTAGTTTGTTGGGGGAGTCAAAACAACTGATGACAACTTTGACACTGATGGAGCCAGGGAAAATCGATTCTTGACAATGGATGATATGCCCAAATAACACCTGCAGGACATCAACCATGTCACGTGACCAATTTTAGGTTTTGCAGAAAACCATGATTGGAGAGGACAGTTGAACTCAAACCTTGGATTTTAGTGGACGTGTTTCGGAACTGCGGTTCTGATTGGAAAATGTCTACCGTGTGCGAATTGAGTTAATTTAATTTTACACGTGCCTGTCATGGCAAGAGTGGATGTAATTTGATCTAACTGCAGTGTTGCCTAAGGTAGAACCTATTATAATTAGTTCTAATTAATATAGGCTGTAGCCTTGTTAAAACTAAAGTGTGATGATTAGCACTGTTAGTGGAAAACTAGCTAGAGTAGGGAAGTGATACTTGGCTCTGTTAGTTGAAAATAGATTAGTGAAGTGTGATAAGCTTTACTAGTTGAGAATTGAGTAATGAGGGATAATTGGGATATTCCCGTAGGTGTCCCTGGTGGGGGGGGGGGGGGGGGGTTCCGCATTCTGTTTGTTGATTTTTTTTCTTGTCTTGGCCTGATGATAACATATGTGTTCAGTCATCTGTCCATGACAGAGTAGGTTCATTATATTTTCTGAGCGAGGCCGATGGCCCACGATCATCTAATAGAGATCAGTGACGGGGAGGCTATCACCGGTTATATGATTTATGTTACAGGTTCCTCTGGTTGGAATGAAGAACACGGAACCCAGGAAAAATCCGATCCCGGATAAAGTTTGGCGCAGGAAGATTGGCCAGCAACTTTACAACAGAGCTTATGCTAGAGGAAGATGATCAACATTGCTCAGTGGAGCTGAATGGTATATGTATCCTACAGGATAAATACCGAATGAGTTTAGGTCATACCAGTTTTAACACACCAGTAGTGATGGATATTCAGTTCACTTATGACTAGAACAAAAATAAAGGACTCTATTGGAGTATAGACAATAACTGTTTAATAGTGAGAACTAGAGAACATTTAGCAAGAGACAAAAAGTCCTGTTCATAGGACAGTGTTCCATGTTTGTTTCACCGCGCCGGAATTATGAAGCCGGAGTTTCTATAAACTGTTAGGAACAGTTGTGTTAGGAACAATAATAGTTTTTTTCCACGGATTATATATTTACATGGGATTCAGATCTCATGGTCATCAGAGTTCCTGGAGGAGGACAAGTCTGGAGAGAAGGATACGACTTCGGTGAGGTCTAATGTACTGACTCGTGTGATGTCGTGTAATCCTTGCCATGATGTGTGCACTATGATCCTGAACTTTGAAGGCTGACACATACAGTTATGTTATAATACACGACACACATTTTCTTCGCACACACGTCTCATATACGTCACACTTTTCTTTTAATAAATTAATCTTTATTAATTTTTAGAAGCAAGAGTTATTGAGTATGTTGCGTTGGGGAAGTATGAGAGGGGGCATAGTACGACAGTGAGAGAGTGATAGGAAGAGGTGTCCACGGGCTGATGGAGTGTGTTGGACGGAAGCTGGTGGATTCTCCAGGATATTGATAGGAAAGAAAAATATTGTAATGTGGGTGTTGACTCTCTTCACTCCAGGGACGACACTTTAAAGGAGGACACGACAGGCACTCGTTTTGGAGACAATGGCTTTAGTCTTTGACCAGTATAGTCACTGCTAAGAAGGAAAGCAATGGCAAACTGCCTTCTTTACAGATGCCAAGAAAGTCATGTTTTGTAGTTTGATAAAAAATCAGAGAAACGACGTAAATGTATGCTCCACGGGAGCAGCCTCGTACGGTAGGAAAGACCCCAGATTGTCAGCAAGTGACTGAGTGCAAAAGAGTAACATTTAAGATGGCAACATGGAATATTAGAACTATAAGTGGGGATGACAAACGTATGAAATGGATGACAGAGATGACAGAAGACATCTTAAAACTTGTCAAAACAAGAATAAATAAATAACAAACAAAACAAAACAAAAACCATGAAAAATATTAAGAGATTGACAAGAAAATTAGGAAATTGTTCAAAAAGACAAAAAAGAATGACTTGAGGAAAATTTAAAACCAAAACAAAAACCACAATACCAAATTAATGCACAAAAGAATTATTGACATCAATAAGAAAAGAACACACACATCAACGGGTTGCCTAAACACCAAAGAAGGCAAAATAATAGTAGAAAATGATAAGATTTTAAATGCATGGTCAGATTATATGAAAGACCTTTATATTGATACAAGATAAGACCACTATGAAATTCTGAATCATAATGAAGGACCATCAATTCTAACCATCTGAAAACCAGACAAAAATCACAACAATCGTAGAAACTCAGCAGCGGAGCAAACACGGCAGGGGTTTTCTGACCGTCAGAAGTATACCCCCTTCCTCAAGTATTTCGGACCTTTAATTTCTTGATAATCTCTGGGGGCGGTCCCGTCCGGGTCATGACTCCGGGCGTCTTACCCCTACCGTGGAGACGTTCGGACACAATTGTTATCCCTGATGTTACATAAGCTTGTCCCTTCGCTGTTACCATGTCCACTCTCAAGCCCTCCCTCCCTCTGAGAGGAGAGCCCGTGCAGCTTGTGCTTGCCCCTTAGCACGTGTGGCCGTGGGGAGCCAGATTCATTCCCCGCCATGGCCTCTGTCAGCTCCACACGTTTCCGTTGCCGTGTTCCTTCTCCGTGCCCCATTCACGGCGCCGCACTCTACTAGGAAGCCGGTTCTTCCTTTCCGTTTGCCCCACATCTTGGCCTCCTCCGCTGATTGAGTGCGACCTACGGCCGATTATTGCTATGTTAGAATTAGAAAGAAATTTTATCAAAAATGTTTAAACAATCATAACGGTACATGAAATTCTGTAAAATTCAACAAAATAACTTAAAAACGAAGTGACCAATTTTATTTCTAAATGCCCTCGCGGGCCACATAAAATCATTTGCCGGGCCGCATGCGATTCGCGGGCCGTAGTTTGCCCACCCCTGCCTTAGAAGAATATGGAATAGACCAAGACATCAGACTGATGAACACATATGATTCATTTAGTAGCATGTCCTTTGCAGAACCTCGCTCCCATAATAACCTTCCGGAAAACTTCTCGGTCATAAGCAAGATGTCCCGCGTCCGATACACCCATCTGGAGGTCATCTGCCACATCATTCTCTCATCTTCTCTTTGTCTTCCTCTCCCTCTCTTCCCGGGCATATACCCCTCCATTTCAGTTCTGTCTAAATCTTCATGACGTTTCAAGTGACCAAACTATTTCAATTTTATTTGTCTTTAA